>VXBL01003143.1:99228-172279 GCA_013400195.1 Aramus guarauna
TGGGGTGCTGAGGGGAGCCGGGACTGAGGCGCTAAGGGCAGCCTGCCCTGGGGTGCTGAGGGGAGCCGGGACTGAGGCGCTGAGGGGAGCCAGTGCTGAGGGGCTGAGGGGAACCTGTGCGGGAGGTGGCGGTGAGGGGATCCAGTCCTGGGGGGCACTGAGGAGGTCCTATCCTGCAGGGACTTTTTTGTTTTTATACAAGCGTGTAAAAAACCGGGGGGGGGTTGGAACGAGATGATCTCTAAGGTCTCTTCCAACCCAAAGCGCTCTGTGATTCTGTGACTGAAAGCCTGTCCTGGGGGTGAGAGGAGCCGGTCCTGGGGGTGAGGAGAACCTGGCAGGCGCCATGCGGGCAGGGCCCCTGAGGGGAAGCGCAGCACGGGAGAGGCTGCTCCCACCACACTCTGCAGCGGCCCCCCACCCAAATCCCCGCTCTGTCACGGCCTCTGCGCCCTGGTCTGCACTTCAGAGGTGGCTCCGGACTCCGGCGGGCCGAGGGGTCCGTCTGCTCCGGCTCCCGCAGGGCAGGGAGGCCGCGCCGGACTCCGGCCGCATCTCGCCCACGTGGCGTGGCGGCAGGCCGGTGTGCGTGCCAGCCGGAATGACCGGGACCGCTCGGGATCAGGTTCCAGGCGGCGTGAGCAGCTCCAAGGACAAACGAACAGGCAAGAAACGAGTGCGTGACACGCAGCAGTCGTAAGCCAGCTATTTCCATTGTTTTCCGGCAGGCTTTGTACCTTCCCAAACACACGTGGAAAGCCTCCCGCTGCTTAGAAATCCCAACCCAGAGGAGCAAAGTCCATGCCAGTGGGCAGCTAGGGAGAAGGCTGATAAACACGAAGGTCTTCACACAAAGCGGAGGGGGGGGGGGCGCGTGAGGGTGAGCTGGCGTGGCTGTGCCTGCAAACATTTCCCGGGTAAAAGCAAAGTCATGCTTTTCTACTAGCCCTCTTGTTTTAGGCTGTCCTTTGGTTTGTTCGATACAAAGACCAGCGCAGGGAAGTGTTTTTTTGCAGTGTTGTCTGAAAATAACTCCTCTGGGAAGCTGCCGGCAGTTCCACTTGTTCTGCTAGGGCAGAGCAGAGCTCAGGCGCTTATCGCTCAGGCCTGCCGTGCGGTAGGTGCGTGGGGCGTTGCAGAGGAGCAGGAGCGGTCCCGGTGCTGGGACCCACAGCAGAGGCTGACACGAGGAGGAGAGATGGCAGGAGACGTGCAGAGGGAAGGGTCAAGGGAAGGACAGGGCTTGCACGGAGTATGGCAGCAAGGTTATTTCTGGTGCTGCATGCACATCGTGTTAGTTCCTGTTTTCAAGCTATATTGCTTGCTAGATCTGTTTGGTTTGCTCTGCCCTCCCCTCCCAACCCTTTGCAAATGTCACAAGGACGAGCCCGTGGTGGGAGAGCAGTCTCGGCGGAAGGATGTTTGGAGGAGGGATCTGAACGCGAGGGCTACCTGGGAGTCAAGGTCAGATGGGTCGTTCTGTGCAAAGGGGCAGCGGTAGCATAGAAACTCTCCAGAGCAGCATGAAAATGATAAAATCGGGAACAGTGTCACGGGGCAGGGTACTGGTGGTTGTGCGGAAAGATAGAGGTGAGGCGATGGTGCCGGACTCTGAGGGCAGCATGAAACAGGAGCGTGCTAATGACAGTGGGGCGTGCGAGGCAGGAATCGATCGTGAGGGAGGAGATCCCAGTCCTCCTGCTGTGACATTGCCAAATCAAAGTCAAGCTTTTGGCCGCCAGAGCAGAGAGTGAATCAGAGAAGGAATCTGTATGATTAAGCAGCAGCTGAGTGCCAGAAGTGAAGAGCTGTCAAGGATAATATCAGGAGTGTATGTGTAGAGGACAGTGGGTTTATTTGCCGCGATGGGAAGGATTTGAAAGGGAATATAAGAAGCTCATCCTGAGTCTGAGTTGGCAGCAAGAGGACTTGGGAAGGGTGCCAGGAAAACCGCCACAGGCACGAGGCCGAAGCGAGGAAGGAATACAGAGCACAGGGGCAGCTCCAGCAGTCGAGCGGTTAGGAACAGGCACGAAGGGCAAGAGGGCACGGATGGCCAGCTCGCAGGACGTGAGCTGGGGAGGAAATGACCGAGCAAAAGCCCCGAACCCCTGGGAGATCAGTGCAGAAGGGTTCAAGGTTTCGTTCTTTAAGGCATTCAAGGGCCTCTGCTCAGCATATCTAAAAGATCACCTAATGCTCCGGGACGATGACGATGATGATGGTGGCACTTCTGATGGCTCCTCGGGCAAAACAGAACTTTTACCACGAGGGTGAGGTTCATCTGTGCAGGACTCAGCAGTTTCCCAGGGGCCTGCTAGGAAACTCCCACGGCAGCTCAGAAACCCCATAAATCTTTCCCCTTCCTCCCATCCACGAGCAGAGTGACCTGCTTTTTCCTAGTTTAAGCACACAATCTGTCAGGAGGAAAATGTTTATACTGTTTGCTTAAAAAAAACCAACACAACGAAACAACCACAAAACCTGAAAATCCTGCCAAAATAGAAACTGCACACAAAGCCCTCCCCACCGAAAGAGGGTGAGAATGGATGAAACAAGACAGATGTTACTTAGAGTTTTAGTGAGCTACTGGAAGAAATACCAGGCAATGATGAAGGAACTGTGGAGTCATTGTGAAATAGGAAAAGATAAAGAGAAAAAAAACAAATGAAGGAAGCCTGGATGTTCCGAGGACAGAGCATACCAAGGAGGATGGTGAGGTGACTTGAACGTAGGAGGCAAGATGAGGACGTCTACATCATTCAGAGATCCAGCACGCCAAACCAATGCGTCCATCTCCCAGCCTACAATGAAGGGAATGGGATTGTGCACATGAATAAGGAATCCTGGAGAGAGTCTGGGTTTGCAAGCCCTGAAATTGTATTATGATAGCTACTATTGAAACAGTTCTGGAGCTTTTCTCAGGCTCCGTTCCATCTCCTGATGCTATGGGCACCCTTTTAAAACACTAAATAACAGCATATAATACTTTGCAGTAGATTAGGCTACTCCTGCCTCCACGTTATTACCTCATGGTTTGCAATTGCAGTGTAATGTCCTGGCACATCCTGATAGGAAAATGCAAATGTTGCATTTCCATGGCATGGCCTGACAATTTAAATTTATCTCCCACAAAGAGATAACACCATGCGTATGTTGATTGCATGCTGTTGCTACAACCTCGTTGTTAACATACAGTCGTATCCTTATACCACGGTGTGTGGAACTCGGATGAAAATAAGATAGAATCAGGTTTTTCTTGCTCTGGTTTAGAAACCTGTTTTACATTTACGGAAGTGCAAAAATGGTTATTTCCAGGATCTAAAGCTGGGGGTAGATGGCGGCCAAGCGAGTTTCACTCGATTCTGACCTCCGTGCACCGTTACGACCGACTGCTCTGCCATCAGCAAATGCACGAAGCAGACGTGAGCTCAGCAGTCGTGGCCTGTGGCCAGCAAAGGTGACCTGCATCACGGTGCTGCTCTGACGCTGGCCAAGCTGGCGTCTCGTGAGAGCTCGTGTAGTTAAATCATCTGTGGCAGGCATCACCATCATCGTGCGAGCTGGTTTATGAGAGGCCTGGAATAGAAATCAGCAGAAGTTACAAGATGGTTGCTTTAGGTCTCCTGTAGCACAGAGGAAGAGCATGATGACCTGCTCAGCACCACAATTCATTGCATTAATTTAGCTCTGTCAGCAAGTCACGATTTACATAATCTGTTTGCTACTGGTAATTATCCTAATCGGTTTAATAAAGGAAATTTTAGATAAAACACTTGATAAGCTCTAGGTTTCTTTGTCATTTCTCCTGGAAAAAGCTATTGAGATGTTTGGGAGCACAAGTGGTGACTACATTATGTTATCAGAGGTGCACGCACAGAGGTGTCCATAGTTCTAGCACCAGCGGGGCTTGGGCTGCAGTGGCAGGAGCAGCAGCAGCAGCAGCAGCAGCAGCAGCAGCAGCGTGCCCTTTGTGAGGCTCCAGGAGAGGCTCAGCATGTGGAGCGACCTTAGTTCTGCTGTCTGATTCCTGTAAGGTTCACGACAGGTTACGTCCAGCGGTTCACCAGAGCTTGGTGCCTATGGTGTACGTTGTAGCTGCCGAGCAGCTCGTCCCGAGGGAGAAGCGGGAGGTCGGCAGTGCGGAGGCAGAGACGTGGTGTGGCGTGCGGAGCAAAGTGCTGCTGAAGGCTGAATCCAGTGTGTCTTACGCGACAGCAGGAGGCCTAGTCAGGAGAGATGGCGAACTTGACCCATGAGAAGAAGGAGACGATGGTGAAATTGGACAGCATTTCCCTGTCACTATGGAGTCACTAAGGGAACAGGCATGTTTTCTTCCTGTTTACATTACACCAACAGCTTTGCACCCATCTCTGGTGAACTACAGCCACAATTTTCAATCCACGTTGACACACCATGGCGATAAAACTTGCCCGAGCTTCTTTATGGTCTGAAATCCAGAGGCTCCCCAGCAGGCGCGGGGCTGGCTGCGCTGAGCCTGGGCTCGCCGCGGGATGCTGCGGTGCGGGAGGCTGCGTCACACTGGGCTGAGAGGAGATGTCACCATGGCCACCTCTTTGCTGCGAGCCCACTGAGGCTGCAGCCGCTGAGGGACAAGTGAGGGCAGACTGGAAGGTGCCCAGATAGGAAATTGCTGCCCAGGGAATCCGGAATGGCAAGGCACAACCTACATTTCATGGGTACGTGCGTGAGGCTGAACCTCACTGGGAAGTCAGGCCGGAACTGGGGTTCCACCAGAGTGACTAAGAGGGTGCTGCCACACTTTTGGGGTCCGTCCTAAAGTGCAGTAGCTCATGGCTTAAACCCAAAGGTATTCAGACTTCATTCAGCACTATACGCACCCACATCGCACCACATGGGACATTCGCGGTATGTAATTCACAATTTATTCACAATACTGTGAATAAAATAAAGATGAATTATTCCCAGCGGTTGTGGCGAGTGCTTTAGTGATCCTCCATTGCATTGCAGAAACCATTTCATTGCAAAAGAGTTTTCATTTCACGTTGTGACAGTGAAAAGCAGCGGAGTCCCCCGCTGCAGCAGGAAGAGCAGCAGGCTCCGAGCACGGGGCTGTCACCGGGCATTAGTCACGTCCTCAGCCACAGGAAAGCTGCCAAGAGGAACGAGTCACACATCCTACAGTTTACAGGCTCCTTTCGCACTCAGTGTTTTTCTTCCCTACAGAATACGAAATTACACAAAAACTTAAGCTTCCTGACCTTTACCTGGTGGCCTTTCTTTCCAAAAGGGAGAGGAAAGGCTGTGGCGTCGTTCCGCACGGCGTGCAGAAAGCCTTCTCCCACCAAGCCAGCCAGCTGTTGGCGAACGGGTGAAGGCCACTTCCCCAGCCGGGCTGGAGGTGCCTGGCGGCTCACCGGGACAGACCGTGTCCTGCCGTCCTTGCACTCTTCCTTCTCACCATTCCTCTGCGGGAGGGCACCACGCCAAACAGCAGAACCCGCCTTGCTAGGCTCCAGGTCGGATATGGCTCAAAGACTCTGCGATTTTGGGAGTTGGGCAGTGTTTTGCTTGCTGAGCTGAGATTAGCGCCTGCAGAATAAAAAAGTGCTCCCATGCTGCTGCTTGCTCTTTGTGCAATACCCCCTTGAGTACACTTTACAGTATCTTAGTTGATACTGCAGTAGATACTCAGCATAGTATCTTTAAGTACAACAACGACACGGTCACACAAACGGAGGATCAGCACTTCCTACTGGGGATACAAGTCACATTCCCCACCCCAAGATTAAAGGCACATTCAATATTTATATAGCTGTCACGCCTAGAGGCCCCATCAGGATTAAGGTCCACAGTACTTGGTGCTCTGAAATCTTATGATAAGAGCCAGACCCTGCCCAAAAGAATGCAGCCCCAGCTCAGGCTTATCCACTGCCCCGGGGTGGTTGGTGGTTGTTCCTGTCCTGCCATGCCTGTTTCATAAACCTCCTGCTTGCGGAAAGACCAGTTGATTATCAGTGGTAGTGAAGGGCGGAGGCTTTGCTTTAATGCTGTGTTCCTGTTTGGTTTACAGATGAGGACCCTCTGCCAAAAATGCCTGACTTCTGCAAGATGCACCGTTCCTGACGTGGGCAGGATGGGAAAAAAACAAACCGTACAGCACAGAGGATGAGAGGATGCTTTCTGCATCGAGAAGTACCTCTTCTCATGGAACAACCTTTTCCCCATCACAAGAGGATTTCTGGTAGGTAGAAGCCCAGTCTTTGACCGCAGGAGGTCCACATTCAATTTCTATTCCTCAGACATCCCGGGCAAGTGACTCTGCTTCTTTCTTGTGCAACTCCTTAGCTATCAAATATTGCTGCTTCACCCAGGCGTGTTGCAGGCATTGACACAGCCGAGGAGGCAAGCCAGCCTCAGGCGGGCGGGATGGGCGTGCTTGCTCACCGCTGCACACTATGGTAACCACTGGTTTCACAATTAGAAGAGGCCTGCGCAGAACCAGTGGCTGGAAGTGACTAAGCCCAGGGCTGGGGATCAGGCGAGAGCAGCAGTTTCTGGTCAGGGCAGCCCGGCATTGCCTGCAGAGGACATCCTGGAAGGAGGTGACCTTGCAGGGAAGTGCAGGGGCCGCATCTGGACCTCTCGCTGGCTGGGACGGCACTGGCGTCAACAGGACTTGCATCCAAATACAAGCCTGCCTGTGGAAATACAGCCTTGCGAGTAAATAAGGTCTAGTACTCAGCACTCCAAGAATGTGTGTAACGTGCCCCTAACCATCATCTTCATCCACACCTGGAAGATACTGAACGTCTTCCTCTAGCAGTCCAAGCACTTGCCCCCCATGGTGCCTGCTGTGTCTGAACTGGTCAGCTTTAGCACAGCAAAGCAAGCGAGACAGAGCTCACCTTCACCGGCAGCGTGACTTGTGGCTCACAGCACTCTGGGGCAGATCCTCAGGCGAGGCACTGGGCGTAGCTTGAAGGTACAGAGCCAGATGCAGCGCATCGCTGCGGGCCAAGCTGCGGAGGAGTAAACCAAGTACAATACCTGCTGCTACTGCCGCATTTCTGCTTTTCTTTCTGCTGCCGCTTCCCGCGACCCGCGTATTGGCATGCACGTCCCCGTAGGTTAGCACGCCGCAGCACAGTGCAGCGAGGAGTGTGCGGGCAGTTGTGCCAGCGTGTTCACTGCGACTCCGTTAGCCTCCAGGGCTCTGCTTGCGTGATGAGTTCAGGCCTCTAATAATCCGTTCACAGGCTGCTGCCTCACACTCTGCGTGCGTTGCCAGTGGCACACAGATCGCTGGCCTCGATTTGCCAGTGTGTTTTAACCAGCGACCCCAGAGATCCCCGCTCCCCCGGGAGCTGCACTTGCTGGGTGACCGGTGAGCTCTTCCCACTGCGCACAGAGCAGGGGGCTGCTCTGAACAGCTCTGCCAGACTTTGTGCCCCTGAGAAGGGAGTTCATCCCGCTGAGATGAACTGCAGCCCTTTCGACCCCTGTTCCAGGAGCTGGCTGTCACAGTCCTTGCTGGACCACATCTGCACAGCTGTATTTCTGTGAGGCACCCTGAGGGGACGGTGCCAGAGAGCTGGTACGAGGCACTGGGAACCTTTCCCGGGCTGAAAGCGAGCTGTACAGAGCGATGCCATGCCGCTGCTCTGCGTTCCCCGCACGGCGTGTGTTCCTGTAACCGTGAATGTCAGGGAGCCCGGAGCTGCCATTTTGTTGCGTTTAAGGATGGCGATGACTAACATTTAGGTATCGCCTTTCAGAACTCTTAAAAATAGAAGTTAAAAACTTGCTTCACGTAATCCTTACCACGTAATACCTTCCTGACTGGGAAGAAGAGACCGGCCGCAGTAGCAACAGGACATGAGTGTTTTGGAAATTAACTCTGATCCAGAGAGAAGCATAATTACAAGTTATTTATATCGAGCTTTTTTTTCCTTCATGGGCTGCACAAAAGGTGGATCAACAGAATGGTTCCCATTTCACAGCAAAAACAGCAGCGGGTTGCTCAGACAGCGGCAGAGCTGGAAGAGGATCCGGATCTCTGGATCCTTCAGTTGATTTCAGCCTACTCGATTCCTTGTAATAAATGTACAATCAGTAAAAGATAGTTCTGTCATGGTATTAAAGGCAGTTATACATACAGGATTCATCATTTATGTTTCCAAACATTTAAAGCTCCCTGCAGAATGACTGCCTTCTGCCAGTTCTTCTTTATAGGGATGAGAAAATAGTCCCTTCCCTGGTTTCTTGCAAACCGGTGTTTCCCAGCTGTGTGTATCATCAGGGAATCAAATAAAGACAAATCTGGTCTCTCATTTCCAGTTAAGGCTGTCATGTTGTATGGCACTCTGTAATATGTCAAGAAACCAACACAGCTGATCTGGTGTGTCACTGCTGCAAAAGAAAATTAAAAAAAATACAGATTTATGAAAGAAGGCCCGGTTTTGGCACCAGGCAAGGATTTCCTGGCTGACTGCTAATACCAAAGTGCAGATCATCTATTTTATGTTAGCAAAGGGAAATCCCAGCAGTTCATGCCACAGCATTAAAACACAGGAATCTAAAAATAGCATGAATGAGCTGGACTGGAAACAACAATAAAAAACAAAAAAGAAAAACTTGTCTTTTTGGTTGTGCTTTTTTGAAAGTAAGAATGCTAAATTCAACCCCAAGCGCTAATTTCAAAATGACAGTGCGTGAGAGGCGAGGTGAGAATATCAAAATATCCAGGTGCTTGTGTGGGACGGCTGCAGGAGCCTCTTCTCCCTGCTTGGCACGGTTTGTGCTGCAGCCCTGTCCCTGGTGAATGGCGAGGTAGACGAGGTAAACGAGGCCACTTTCCCCTGCCTTGGGACGTGAGGACAGGCAGGGAAGAGGACTGAGGGGCCATGACAGTCCGGGGATAAAGAAGACACCCCAGGTCCCTTCTTCACTTGGTTTTCTCATGGATCTTCCTGTCCTCCTACTCGGAGTTTTCCCTGGAGATCTACCTCTCCTTCCCCTACACCCACGTGTATTCGGGTCTTCCTTGTCTCCCACCTCCCTGCACTCAGCCCTGACACTTTGAACCAGCCGACACACTGATTAGAGCTTTTTCTGAGCTACATCAGCGATGCAAATACAAGTAAGCCCCAACCAGGGCACGGCGCAATTTAAGGTCACTGCGTTTCAGAAGCAAATTAGTGAAGTCGGTGCAGTTCCCCCAGAGCTGGTGGTTAGTCTGTGCCTTGTTTGGAGGAGCACAGCGAGTTAGGTCTGGTCTGGCGGTGAGCCTGGTTCAGCGAGACCTGCCTGGTGCAGAGCAGAGATGCAGGTGGAGATAAGCGGACGCTCAGGGTGAGCAGTCGGGAGAAAAATCACGGCAATTCAGAAATACATAATCCAGGCTGCGTGGCTTTCAGAATTCAGCTTTTTATTGATGTGCCTCATTGGAGGGCACGCAAATCCTCACAGAGAAATGTCATAAAGGACAAATCATCACTTTAAGAATGAAAAAAGATTCCACGGAGGAGCAGAAAAGAACAGAAAGGCATCAGGTAGCAGAAGATAACACGTGGTGTGCGGGAGAACAGGAACAGGAGGCAGAGCGTGTGGTGGGATTCCAGCTGGATGAAACGACCACTACTGCACGGGGACATTTTTCTATTTAAATCTTACATTTGTTTAAGATTTTCAAAACGTGCTTCTTCAAAAAGGAGGCACAGTGATTTCTCCATGTGCTCTATAAAGGTATCCTCATTCCTTTTCCAGTGTCTTCATTTTCCCCATGATCCCGATAATTAATCCACATTGATACACACTGAATTCACATGCTTTGCTGTTTGACTGGCAAATACGTAGTGTTTGTCCTGATCCAACCCCGGCCCCTCAGTCCAGGGTGTGTATGGTCAGACAGGGATGAGAAACAGCCTCACCGCTGAACCTGCCTTCCTCTTGCGATTACATTCCCTCAGACCCACGGGGAGAAGAAGAAACGGAAGAATCTTCCCTTGCTGAGGGCCCTTCAGATACCATTGGGAACCCACACATGAAGACACTTCTAATGTTATCCCACCACAACGTGGGAAAAACCAACCATCCCTAGGCCAGAGAAATGATGTCAGAGGCTGCAGATTTCTCACAGTTGTCTTAAATACACAGTGTCCTTAAAAATACCGGCTCAGTTTTGCTCCAGGATGGAGGATGACTGGGACTCACAGCGCTGTCCCAGGAGATGAGCAATCCTTGCAGCATCACTCTCCCAAGGAGATCCTCTGGGCGTTCTCCTATGCACGACTCCCCTTGCAAACGCCTCTTCTCTGGCAGGTTGAAAAAGCAAAGTTTATGAGAATTTCTAGTGTTTTCCTCTCGGAAACAGAGTTTCTCAGGGAATTATACTGTCTAAGTGGAAGAGGTCAGGACCATGCAGTGGGATATTTATACAGCTGGCTGATCAGATTGCCTTTGTATAGTTTTTCCAGAGGTCTAGTTATACATGGACCCACCAATTCATTCTCAAAAAGGACTCGTTAAAATTCATTAATTAAGCACTTTGGTATGGCCATATCCAGGATTGCTTTTCCATATTTTTTAGCATTCTTGGTAATCCATAAAATTTAGCAACTCAGAATGAAAGCCACAGTAAGAAAGAGCTAATGAGGTCCTGTAAGGGTCTGTTCTCCGCTGGGTGTGTATATACAACTCCCATTAATGTTAATTGGCCTTACGGAGGCACAGCAAAAGGAAAATGTACCCGAGAAGACAGAAAAATCTACTTATTTGTCCAGACAGGTAATGATCCCCTGTTCCACAGCTGGGGTTGGTGATGGTCTTATTTAGTACAATAGCTATAGCTATTTTTGTTTTACCTCCCCTCAAAAGCCACGAGATAGGTTGCAGATGAAAAAATTGCCAAATAAATTCAGTCACGTTATTTACGCTATGACAGTGCACAATTTCATACAAAAAGAAAACTAAAACCCAAAGCCACTACTAGCACCCTGTATCAGGGGAGCGCTCAGCGTCCGCTTAACTTCCAGCATGTATTGGAACTGTAGATAAGATTTAAGTACATTTCTGACTTGGACCTACACGACTGATGAAATCAGAAAAAAAAAATCTCAGCTAATGATGCAAGATGCTGGAGGGTGTTGGGAGTCTCGCAGGCTTGGCACCCATGGCTTTGCGTGCGGACCAAGATGGCCAGCTCCGGTCAGGGTTGCTCCAGGGCAGGCGAGGAGGCAGAGCGATGACAAGAGCTATCGGAAAGGCTCATCGCGGACGTGGCACTCCCCCACCGCTGCCCCCATAGCCTTGTGCCGCCAGCGTAGCTAATCTGTGCAATCTGCTGCTGTTACCCAGCTAATCCTGCCCCGTGCTCGCGTCCGCCGAGCGCTCTTCCCTCCGTGCCGGCTGCCCTCAGCTGGACTCTGAGCCTCTTAGGGCAAAGATCATCTTGCTGGTTTGCACGCTGCCTTCCATCACAGGCTCACCATCCCCTGGCTGTTACCGTAACATGAGTCTCATCACTTGTCATTCCTTCCCAAGACAATCTGTGTAGTCCGTCCTGCCTTCCTCCTCCGGAACAACTGGTGCCGTGCTGCAGTCGTAGCCCCTTCACGCCAATGTGGCAGCAATGACGCTGCGTGCATGGCCGTAGGAGTGAACAGCAGCTGAGTCCTTACTGCTGGGGGGAACCTGGAGCCTTCACACGTCCCTGCAGCCCCCCTTTCCCTTTCTCAAAAGGGCCATGTCCCAGGAAGTTACTGGTTTTCATCTCTTTCTTCAGCACTGGAGATCTACCCAGTGCCTCCAGACCCAGCCCGAGCAGCATCAGTGCTGCTAGGAGGTGAGTGGAGCTGAACCAACCTGTAGGCTGAAATTTGTTCCTGTAACTATTCAAATAAAGCATTTCCATAACCAGAACCAACGATTGTTTGTGAAGTGACAAAGTGAATGAGTTTCACGAGAAGGAAAGCACGAACACGGACCGAGAAGTTTTGTTTCGGGTCTGATTAAGAAGCCAACTTCCGTTAGCTGCCGTTTGCCCGCGTGGGAAGGAGCAGGGAGAGACAACGTCCTTCTGCCCCGCACCGTCAGAGGGGCATGAGAAATGCCTGGGAAGGGGCCAACACTTCTTTGACCTGCAAGGGCCAAGGCAGCGCAGCGTTTCATTAGACATCTCCGTGCGCGAGAGGCATCACTTAATAGAATAGGATTCAGATGCTACCTGCTGAAACGGTAAATGGCGTGGCTGTAACCCATCGGGAGGGTGGACGCAGCACGTGCTGTGAGCATCCCGGGTCAGCAGAGCACAGACGGGTCCGCGGACGCCGTGCAGGAGGCACCAGGTCTGCGCTCGCTGCACCCGACGCTGCAGCTGCCTGCTAAAGCAGTTCACGCTCAAGCAAACCCCTACTCATGACACATGCAAAACTTGAGCATTAAAAGCCATTTACGTGAAATCCACAACAAAATTTCGTTCTTACGTAAGGCACGTTTAAAATTAATCAGTTTTGGGGTGGTGGGTTTTGCTGCTGTTGTTGTTACTGAAACTACACAGCAAGGAGAGGCAATTCCTTACGCCTAATGAATTATATTCCTCTGTCCTCTAATCCCACCAACTCCTACCAAAGGATGTCAGCACTGGACATGGCGCTGAATTACCACACGTCGGACTCGTAAAGGAAATCATTAAAACTCACTATCATTAAAAAGGTCAAGTAGATCGGAGGAGTCCTGAGGAGCTGAGCGCGGCTTTCCAAGCGCTGGCAGAGGAGCTGCTGGCCGCGCGGCGGGCCCGGGAGCTGTCGTGCAGCCAGCCTCCCTCGCACACATCTTGCTGACCCAGTCGATTGCATCACTCGGTCTCCTCAGGCAGAATCTGCATTTTTCCCCATGGGCCCATATGGTACATGAAATTGAATAATGAATTTGTATTTCTGGAGGAGAGGAGCTCTCCAGCAAAGTGACGGTTCTGGGAATTTTGGAGGGGGACAGCAGCCGGGGCTGGGGAAGAAGGTCTGTGGCAGGCAGGGGGGAGGACCGAAGGCTTTCCTTCTCCCCGCTGCCAGGAGGGTGCCAGGCCCACAAATCCACATCTGTGTTCCTGGGCCTTTTCCAGCTGCTTTTTGGAGAATGCTAGACAGGAAATTCATGCCACAGGGCAAATACTCATTCTTCTTGACTTCCCTCCCAAAGCAAGCCCAGATTTGCACTGGCTAGACTCACTTCCTGCAGAGTGCCGTGGCTTCCCCGGCCAGAGCAGCGTGTTCAGAGCATGGCAGAAATGACTAAAATGTGTGCAAGTGTGGAAAACCAACCAACCAACAGCTTGCCAGATGTTTGCAACACAAACTTAAGCAACACAGAGCTCACAGGAGAAGTTGATGCTCGTGTTGCACTTCCAAGCCAGGCTGGAGAAGCTGCCGAGCTTGTAGCCGAAGCGGGAGCGTGGTATTTCGATGCTGCATCCCTTACAGTCAGGCAGATGTACTACTGCGTTTTCCATATTTGCCTCCTGGCGTTGCCCATTGCAGGGAGAGATTGGAGATGATGAGAATTTCAGTCGTGACAGGCATCAAGGTGTGCTCCCCTGCGCCTCGCCACGCTCCCTGCCCCTCGGCTGAGACGCCAGAGCAAGCTGAGCTTTGCGGTCCTGGGCTCTGCAGGGGAGCTCGGCTTTGCCAGGCCTCGCTTGTACCGTACTGCTGTTCTCCGCAGGGTTTGCATTCAGCGTCGGTTGTAATCCTGCCCGCGCCTGTCGCCCAGCGTACGCTCCGGACAGCAGGCAGCATTTCTAGTGAAGAGGAGTTAACAGATAAGAGCAACCTATTGCGGCGTTTGTAAATTTAGTCGTGCTTACTTCAGCTGTTACCACACTTTTGAAGTGTTACCAGTGAAAAGTCATGGATTGAGAGCACTCGCAGCTTTTGATACAGCCCCTTGCGAGAAGCTCTCGGCAAAGCAGGCAGGCTGTAGCGGAGAGGTGAAGTCTGGCTGCCAGAGAGATGAAGAAGTGCTGCGTGCGTGACGGAGAGAGGGGAAGAGAAAGAGACCCAGCCCTGTGCCACCCTGGAAAGAGCAGCCGGCCTAGCGACAGTATTTTCTTGCTGTCCTCTTAGCACTCAGCCTCGAAGATGAAGCGAAGAGCACAGCAGCAAACTCTGTCTGCACCACCAGTGATTCAGCAAGAGCTCAGCAGAGCTGGAGCAGCGTAGCTCATTGAGCAACAGGCCAGCGCACCAAGCGCGGGGAAGACACAGGCAAGACCCAGCGTATCAGAAGGAACAATCTGAACAGCTCACACACCGAGCTCTGGTGTTGTAACAGCCTCCGTGAGCAGAAATAGAGAGGTCTGGGGAGGGCAGATGAACTCTGCGTGAAGCAAGAGCCATGGCTCTGGCTCCTGCAGCCCCTCGCTGCCGCCAGCCGGGAAGTTCATTTGCATCCCGGCCCCAACAGCAAGGACGCTCGGGGACACGTTCCTCCTCCAGGTTGCTCCATTCGATGCACACATGAGCTGGGCCCGCTGGATATTAAGACAGAATGAGCAGCAGGTCCGTAGCAGCGCTGGGATTACAGCAAACCCTTGCCTGGGTGCAGCCAGCAACAGTTTTAGTCTTCCTTCAGGATGGATTTTTAGCAGCAGCTCAAGAGAAACGTTCGAGCATCTGTTCCTTACAACCAGGGGAGGCTAACAGGAGGACGGGAACATGAAGGAGCCTTTTTGGTGCTTCTGGTTTTGGCTAAGTCTATTGCTACTTCATTCTCCCTTGGCATGAGCATCTGTCCGAGCAGAAACATCTGCCCAAACAGAAACATCTCCCCACGGCTGCTCCCCACACGATGTGCAGCTGCCTGGAGACCCTGGGCTGGGGCACCCACCACCAACCGCGTCCCGCACCCCGTCACCAGCAGCCTGGGCAGAGGGGCACCCGGCCCCGCGCCTTCCAAAAGGGGTCTGCAGCTGGATCCAGCCTCTTCTCTGAGGGCAAGCCAAACCAAAAGATGCTTGAAGAAAGGCAATGAGAGCAGTTAGGGGTTTGGGAGGGCGTACGTGCAAGGGGAACAGCCGGCAATCCTCTCCTTTACACGCACGTCGAGGTGCGCAGGGCTCACCTAACGCAGCCCTACCAGCTGGGATGCGGCAGCTCTAGGCGGGCTCAGCTTTTGTTCACGTAAAGCCGCTGCCTGTGTTTCAGGCCCAGATTCATCCCCTCTCAGAAACAAAAAGATAAGCCACCGGTGACCTCCGTTTCACAGCTCCGCAGCCCCGGCCGAGCGCTGGCAGCACAGCGGTGCTTGCAGACCCCCGAGCTGAGCACGGGGAGGGAGTCGGGGCCGCGGCCCCCGGGCGGGAGCTGCTGCTATCCTGTGTCTGCCTGCGCCGTGCCCGGGCAGGAGTACCGGGGGAACAGCTAGTTCCCCACGGCTTAGGGAAGAACAACATCAACCACGTGTCTTCGGACGTCTTTTCCCTTCAATCAGCTCTTTGGGTGCTGAAATAGGAGCTGACAGCGCTGGTAATTAACACCTGCCCCGTGCAACCCTCGGTGTCCCAGCACGTACCTCTTGCACGCTCAAGAAATTGTACCAAGCTGCATAACTACCACTTGGCAACGGAACAAGAAATCTCCAATACTTCTAAAGAAGATTTCACAACACAAGCAGTAAATTAAACCTGCACCCCCCCCCCCAGGAGCTCGTTCACAAGGAAGCCCTGTACGAGAGCGGGGCGATGAGAAGAATTTGCCGTCTCCCTCTGGAGCACCGCCAGCGCGGAGGTCAGACGTGGCGGTGAGCGACCGAGGAAGGTTAAGTGGAGTTCAGTCCACGGCTCGCTGCGTATTCTGCTGCCTCAGCGTTTTTAAGGGCTTATGCTGAAGATGGAGGTGATGAAAACCGAGCAGCCGCGGTTGGTAGGTACAGCTGGTCGCCATTACGGAGGCACGTTGCCAAAGAGCTGCTCTTCTGACCGGTGCCGGCGTTGAACGCCTTGTCATGGCCAACTGCTGCGAGGAACCGGCCAGTGAGCCGGGCTAGGACACATGGTGTGCTTTTAATGCAAAACAATAGTCGTCATTTAACCGGTATGCTGCTAGCAATAATTATTCATTTTTATGTATTATAATGGCCTCAAGCATGTGGTAAAAAAATGTAGATTCCTATAAACACTTCTGCGGTTTTATCGACCGTTTCTAAAATCTGCTTCACATGCTTATCGCTCCGGGTATGGAAAACGAGAGAGAAGGCACCTGAAAGGTCTCCTCCATCAGCAGGAGTCTTCTGACTTCAGCAGATCACAGCCAGAGATTGTCTGGAACAGGCATCAGTCGATGTGTCAGCCTCATTGTTATATCCGAGTGAAAATTAAAGCCATTTGGTCTGACTATGTAAATATCGAGTTCATGGGAAATAAACAGGAATTTGATTCCATAGTGGTATTTACTGCAAAATTTCCTTACCCAGTCCTGCGTGTAACCTGGCACGACAGGCGTTCTGTGAGGGTATTTTCAATAAAAACCTGTCCTGGTGGGCGACAGTATGAACTCTTGCATAAAACTTAGTTGTTTAGGATTTTTCTGAAGGAGATTCTGGTTCTTACACATCTGTACATGGTTTGTCTTGGCAATGCAAAACAAAAGAAATCCTGTAAGTCTGTAGCATTGAAATATCATTGCATTTAAATATCAGGCTTTACTTTTTCCACGCAGGGGAGAACATACAACACTTTACAAACCTAGTGGCGATCCACAACATTATCCCAGCTGTTTAAATTCTTGCCTTGCGTCCCAGCTCCTAAAACAAAACGACAGAAGGTAGTCCAGCCTATCCCCCTACAAAATATGAACTGAAGATCCCAAATGTGGTGAGCACTACAGGTTTTGAGGCTAAATCTAGATGTCTAGGGGTACGCGTGTCCTCTCGGTGCTCCCTGGGAGATGCCCTGTCTTAGTGCTGATAAAATTGCTGCTGCTGCTTCTTTATGGCCGTGAGAGGATCGGTCGTAACCGAAGCGGCAGGTTACAAGCGCCGAAGAATGATTTTGTGCAACAGCCTGGCCAAGAGCTCTTCCCGGTGTTTATTACAAAGCCTTCTCTCCTGCTCTTCGCACGGATGAGCACACAAGCTCTGTGAAGGTATACAATTATCCACGCTCATTTTACAGTGGCTTTAGCTTTATGAAGTCATTGTTGGCGGGTGTGAATCCATCTTGCTATCAGTAGTGTCAGTACATCAGATTACCTGTTTTCTGACATGAGACTGTACTGTGCTCTCCTGTAGGTCCCGCAAGCCCAAATACTCTTCCTCCAGGCTGCTTTCCTGGGAAATTTTACTACGGAGACAAGTTTGTGCAAATGGGCAGCAGCTCCAGACTGGCTCTTTATGGAGGTATTGGCACCGCTCCCTCTCTGAAGTACCAGGGTTTGGGGTTTTTTTATCATTTGGATGAAGGCAAATAAGGATCATCCATCAGGGAGTAAATTTGTGGCGCTCCTGGGACATCTGTGCAGCCGGACAACAAAACCGCTCTTTCTAAAAGGGAAGAGGCAAGAATTTCACTGATAGGCAACGAGCAGAGCTGCAAGTTCAGTGAAAGATCGACTGGGCTTTGACATTGGCAGTACAAGAGCTCCAGACCATTAATTCCTACCCCAGAGCCTTTTTCGGGGTCACATACTAACGTCTTCCAAACAGGAATCGCCTTTAGAGGGGACGGGGAAGGAGAGTCCCCTTTGCACAGGTCCATAAAGAAGTTGTCCCTACGACCAAAAGGAAAATAAGGAGTAGATCACAAAACTTTAGCCTAGAATGGCGTGACAACAGCCATCTCTGACAGGGGACTATTTTCACATATTTCTCTTCCAGATCTAAACACTTGGGGTTGAATTCTGCTAAGTACTGAGCATCCACAGCCCCAGAGAGGGCAGGACGGTTCTCTGATGAGGACACTAGTTTAGAAATGGAGTTTGACCTCTAGTACTGGCCAAAAAATACATATGATCATGTAAGAAGCTATTTATGCTCTCTGGACCTCTGTTTTCCATCTTCCTTCCCAGATCTGCTGCACCTCGGACACAGCGAGGTTTGAGGGCTTTGCGATAGTCTGGTGGTTGGAGACGTGCTGTATTTACCACGGGCAGAAATAACTTAGCGGATGTACAAAACAGACACATGATGTACAAACGGAAGGCGTGAGGTACAAAATGAACGCCTGACGGACACAGGTCAGGCCGGGAGAGCCCAGAGGCTGGAAGCAGAGCTGGCAAGCTGCTCTGGTAAGAATAATCTTGCAAAAGAGAGTGCAGCTCCCCCGTGTTGTGCTGTGCCTACTGGGAGGACCGTTAAAGAAGAGGATTTGCTACTAAAGGGTAGGGGCCCCACATTGCTTCTAGATGAACGGGGTCACAGGTACGCGTAAGCATCCTTGCTGCCACGTCTGGCAGAGCCGCGGCGAGCGGGACTGGGAGACCCCCCTGCACAATGTCCACCTGGGCAGAGCTGGGAGGGATGCAGCGTCTTTGCAAAAGCCGGGCATTGGGAAAGGCCTTTCAACATGAAGAACGATCTTTGGAGCAGAAAGAGAAGGGCTAACGATAAGGACGTTTGCAGAGCACGTCCTGGCTGCCCGGGACAGCCCTGGGGAGCCCACGTCCCACCCCGCGAGCTGGGCTTGTGTCAAGGCAGCTTTGCTCTCAGCTCCTTTTCCAGCCCCGTCTCTTCCCTCTCTCGGGCCGTTTCTGGCTGGAACAAGGAGGACCAGGAAAGCCGCACCAAGCGCAGCCCCTCGCCGGGCAGCGCAGCCGAAGCAGCGCGCTCCCGGGAACTCGGCGGAGAAAACCCGCACGTCAGCAGCAGCACGCCCGTCACACAGGGAACAGCCAGCACCCTGCAGAGCAAAGATAAAGAGCTCCCAGCCCAGCTTCCGCGTGGATATCTCAGCGGAGAGCTCACCCCTGCCGCCACGGCGCACGCCGGCTCTGCCGTGCTCCGGCCAAGGGCAGAACGTGGCAGCAGGGGATGAGCTCCCCGCTCTCTGACCCGAGTTCACGTTTCTTACTTCTCCAGCCATGAGAATCGGCGCTTAAGATTGTTTCTGCACTTTGGAGTGGCTGCCAAGCCTAATGACAGCCCTGTTAACGACTCGGGGGTAGCCTCCAGGGATCCCGTAAACCTGCCGGCGTGTTTTTCAAGATTTTGTGTGGCTGCTCAGCTGGAGCGTTTGGGTGGCTGTAAACTCTTGCAGCTTTAAATACTGCGTACCAACTCCCCAACCCCTCCAACTAATCCAAAATCACCTATCCATCACACGTGTCACGGCACTCTAATTTCATTGCAGCTCCTCACATGAACACAGCCAGTGAAATCTGGCCCCATCGCAGTCACCCTCCCAGTTGAAAATCTCCCCTTTTTCCTGCAAGCGTTCCTTTGAAGGAGGAGACTTGCTCATAGAAGGGCACTGCAGATCCCCCGGGCCGCTCGCTCCGACTCTTTTGAATAAGCTGATCCACAGGCAAGTTACTGCAAAAGGTTTGTACGTGGCTGAATCGGTGGCCCGGAGGAGGGGGAGGCACCGCCACAGGTTCTGGGTATTCGGCCTTCTGAAAAATCCGTATTTTTTTCAATCAAGTAAGACAGTCAGCCTTTTCTTTCCCATGGTTGAGATACTGCAGAAGCTGGGAAACTGTGAAGATGGAGGAGAGAGGTGGAACCGTGCACAGAGCCATATAGCCCAGCGTATCTGACACGAAGCCGAGAGGGGAAATCCCTGCAGAGAGGATTTGACAGGGTTCTGCAGGAAATCGATGGAGCCTGCCTGCTAGCACGCTGCTTCCCGTGGCTTTCCATGAGGAAACTCAGGGAAAAACTGCATCATTCACAAAAAAAGAAAAAAGAGAGCGCAGCAGGGGAGAAGCGAGGTGCACGGTGTCAAAGCCCGCTGTACTGCGGCCACCTGCTCCTGCATGGAGAGAAGATGCTCAAAGGCCGGTGAGAAAAAACCAGCACTGCCCCGCTTTCTGCCGGCTGTCGAGCCCACGGGAGGGCAAGCCGTAAAAGAGCGCAGAGGTCTTTCACCGAACGTGATCTGCCGCGAGAATATACTCTTCTGTGTTCTTCTACCCTCCTCCGGGCATCCGCTCGCAGGGACAGAACGCAGCACCAGCTGCACCCCCGCCACGATCCAGCACAGCCCTTCGGACGAGGCGGCGGGTGCTGAGCCCCAGGACTGCTTTGGATGTGTGCACCAGGAGGAGAACGAGACGTCTGTACGTAGTGCTGAGGCAGGTTCGCTGCTAGTGCCCCTGCGCAAAGAAATGCATTAGAACATTTACCGAAAACTGCGAGTGCAGAAGCTGTAACTTAAGGGGACTGGCAGCAGAACGACTTCACGTACGTGAATTTCAGTACGAGAGCTGTTTTGACAGCTCTTTGGTAATACCCGTTTGGGCTTTGCCCTGAGCACGCTGTTCAACAGGAGCTATTTACAGAGGAATAAACAGGGCGCTGGGTGCAATCTGCAGGAGAGCGATTACGGCGCAGAGCGCTTTGCCGGGGCCGGCTGGGGCTCTCGTCCCGCCGCAGCGGATTAAACCGGTGCTGATCTACCACAGAGCTGATTTGGGGATGGGGTTCGAATGCAGACCTGGGGGAGGGGAAGGACCCCCGGGGTGCCTGTGCCCCAGGCGGGAGGCGCGGGCTGTGCATCCCCTCCTCGCATCCCAAACCGACCGCGAGAGCCAGGAGGTGCCTCCGCTCCCCGCGAGCCGCTGCCAAAGCGGGGCCCTTGCTCCCGAGCGACGGCCGAATCCTGCAGAGCCGCCGCGGAAGGCGGCCAGCCCCGGGGGCTGCTCCGGTGCCGTTTGTGCGCGTTGCATCGCTGGACCCTGGCTGAGGTCGGGACGGAGGGAGGGTGATGGAGCAGGGCGTGCGCGGGGCTGGCAGCACCCTCAGCGCGTCCTCTCCGGCCCTTTCCTGGACGTCAGGTTTAACTGGAGAGCGACGGACGGGAGGCAGGGGCTGCCCTGGGACGCAGGTGGGAGCGGGGCGGGGGTCCCGGGGAGACACACCGTCCTTCCACCGCTGCGCTCTGCCCGCCCTGCGCAACAGCACAGGGGCGAGCAACAAAAAGGCAAACCCAGGAGGGCGTTAGCAGAGCCCGTACGGGCCAAAGTAGTGGCTTTCACGTGCTTTCCAAGCTTAAAAAAAAACCCAAACACACACAAAACCCCCCAAACCCCAGTTTATTTAAATGGGGACGTCACTCCTTCTCAGCCGCTAATCTCCAATAGAGCTGGTTTAACAACCTGTTGATACTTAATTAATAAGGATGCTTATTGAATTTAAATTCAGTGTGCATTTTAAGCACAGCTCTGGATGAGCACGTGCCCTCCTGAACCGCCCGTGCACCCCAGCCCACCCCGTCCCCCGGCAGACCCCCGGCACGACGGGTGCCAGGGAGCCTGCTGCTCGCTGGAGAAGCTGTTCCTGGGCAAGCAAGTCGATAATGGCAAAAAAAACCCAAAAAACAAACCAAAAACCAAGAGCCACCCACACCCCGAACCAGCAAATACCAACTTTGTTTTGTACCAGCGCTGCTGAAGGATCTCTGCAGTAGCCCCACTGCCAGCCCTGCGGGCCCCACTGCGGCACCGGCCGTGACTGACACGTTCTAACTGCAAACGGGGGGGGAACTGCAGGGGTTTAACCCCAGCCCCCCCAGTGCCACCCCTGCCATGGGCAGGGACACCCTCCACTAGCCCAGGTTGCCCAAAGCCCCATCCAACCTGGCCTTGAACACTGCCAGGGAGCCAGGCGCAGCCACAGCTTCTCTGGGCACCCTGGGCCAGGGCCTCAGCACCCTCCCAGGGAAGGATTGCTGCCTCACAGCCCAGCTCCATCTCCCCTCCTGCAGCTTCAGGCCATTCCCCTTGGCCTGTCCCTCCCTGCCCTTGGCACCAGCCCCTCTCCAGCTTTCCTGGAGCCCTTCAGGGACTGGAAGGGGCTCTAAGGTCTCCCCGCAGCCTTCTCTGCTCCAGGCTGAACCACCCCAACTCTCCCAGCCTGTCTCCAGAGCAGAGGTGCTCCAGCCCTGGGATCACGACTCTCAGCACTCCTGCAAGCAAACGTTCACAGTGAAGCAGCACCCAGCCCGTACCTTTCCTTTACTCGTTTTACCTGTAGCGTTCTGCTAAGAAGGGCACACTCATAGTAGCACCAACAAAATCCTCTGGGTTTGTGCAATGCCAGTAACTGGAACCCAGCCAGCTTTCTATCGCTATGCAAGGAGGAATAAACATCATCTCATCCTTAGCAATGCGCTTATTTTTGTTCCCTAGCAAGGATACTGTTGATTACAATGAAGTATTTTTGCAGAACAGAAATACTCTGACAAATCACCCTATATTTTTCTAAAAAAGTAATTTCCAGCTTCACTCTATGGAAAAATATTAGCAGGAACCACTCCAGGCAGTGGTTCACTATTTCCATTTCCTCTCGCAGGAGTCCCGGCCTTCCAAAAAAAAAAAAAAAAAGGCAGGAACGGAGATATCTGTGTATCCCACACCCAGATCTGCCCCTCGCCGGGCTGTGGATCCCTGTCCCAGCCTGGCCGGGCTGCAGCAGAGACCCCAGATCCTCAGCGGAGCGGGTGCTCCCCGGACACGGGGGGTCCTTCCTGCCCCTCGCCGCGCTCCCACCAGCCCCTCGCACAGGTCTGCAGCTCCTGCCAGCGCGGCACGACCCGCGATCCAGGCACAGCCCGGGTACGCGCTCCCAGCTCCGCCTGGGCACCGCGTTCGGCTGAACAATTCCTTCATCCCGCTGCTTTTGCAAACCTGGTGTATGTTTTCGTGGGTTTTAGAGGCTTCCCAGCGCGTCCCGCTCGACACGGGAAGGAGAGCTGGTGTTTTGCACCGGGTGGGGGTTGTAGAAGCAGCAGAGGATGCGCAGAGGGAGTTAGTGACTGAGTTTGGAAAAGGTACGGCCTCAGCTTTTATACTTCTGTGTTATTTTATGGGATCAGCTAGGAGAGAGAGATAAATGAAGACAATAAACCCAAATGTACCCAAATGAGACTTCTGCCTCTCCTTTGCTCGCGGGGGCACTGGGAAGGCCGTTGGGAGCGCAGCAGCCTGGTGCCGGCGGAGGACACCCCACAGCACCCCACAGCACCCCACGGGGACCCTCGCTGCTGGCAGGAAGGGGAGAAGGAGCCAGCCCTCCGAAACCAGCCCCAAGGCAAGCGTGGCCTGCAGGAGCCTTCGTTTAAGATGTACGTTAATGAAAGGGGAGCCCTGAGCGCCCTGGACGGCTGCGGCACGGAGACAGTGCTGCCCCAGCCTGGTTTTATTTCTGCTACAAACCGATTTTATTTGTTCGGAATCAATCGCACCCAGCCAGCCCGTCAGGCTTGGTGCTCAGATCACACACTCATCACTAGTGAGGTTTTTTTAGGCTTATTTTCCCAGTAACAGGAAATACAGAACTTTTTTGAAACACATTTCTGTTTCACAGAAAAACAAGGGGAGCGATCAGCTCTGACCACACGAAGCAACCGGCCGCGACTCGGGTGCTGGACTCCCGGCTTTACGGAGCTGCGTTTGGTAACTGCAGCTGGGCAGAGCTCAGCCGCGGGTCAGCTTGTGCTGGTGGTCGCTCCCTCATCGCCACGTTGACGTGGCTCAGCTCCCGAGGACAGGGATGCAGCGGGCGAGCCCAACGTGGGAAAAGCACCCAACAGCCCCGGTAAGGGCTCGGCCTTGGGAGCAAAGAGTGGAAGGTGAATATGCGCAAAATTCCCCCCGGAGTGCGTGGCAGTAATAAACCCATAAAGTGTTAATCTGTCACCCAGCGCTCGCCTACGGGCTTAGTCACCGGTTCAAGAAGCTTCTGGCATGGGAGTGCTCAGCAGTTGGCCGGTGGATGGGGCCAGGACCAGGACCAGGACCATCCTTCCACTGAATGCTGCGGCGTGTGGAAGGGCCGGTCCGCAGGCACTGGCTTTCACAGAGGGTTTGGTAACGAGAGCGGGGCTTTAGCCAGGTAGAGTGCCTATAATTTCACTTAATTAGCTTTTAAATCCAAGCTCAACCCCAAGAGTTTTCAGAAGCCCCCGCAAAGCACTACAGAAACCCCACAAATGGTTCATGGCATGCCCGCCCGTTCCTGCCCAGCCCTTCCGAGCAGGCAGCTATCTGTTCGTTAGAAGGCCACGAAGGCCAGCAGTCACATCAGAAACTGCCCGCATGAACAGCTTGAGCAGCTGCTGCCACGTTCAGGGGCCGAGGGCGTATTTGCATCCTCCAACACGACACCAAAAGCGGAAACTTGAAATAAATAAATAAATTAATTACCCACCCTTTCGAGCGCCCTGCCCTCCTGCCCATCGCTCCCTGGTCACCAGAAGAGCCGTGGGGCAGCAGGTCCTGCCAGGGGCCAGACCCCCAGGAGAGGACACCGAGCAGGTTCTGACTGCGGAACACCCACCAGAGCGATTAAACGCTGGCTGGAGGATGCGAGAAGAAGAAGAAAACAACCCTCCGAGCCCTGGCAGGAGCACTAAGGGCAGCCTGGCCCCCGCGAGACCCCTGCACGCCGTGTCTCTGCTGGCCACCCCCTCCCCGGCACTGGCCCGCTGGCCGGCAGCGAAGCCAAAGCGCAGCAGAGTTGGCGGCAGCAGCTGGTTTCGCAGAAGCCCCCGCTGCTCATCCCACGCCGTAACCACGCCGGGGGCTGCGGTTCTGCAGGCTTTGCACGCCTCGTGTTTCTGACTGCCGTCGGCACCTCCATTTCCGCAGGTTCCCTCTCGCTTTCTAGTTGGGGTTTTTTTTCCTGCCGGACATTTCCTTGAGTGCTTCGTGTCATCCTTTCCTCATTTCTGTTCCTGCTCCTTTTGCCCCCCTTCCTCCTCCTCCTCACAAGAAACCGATTCTGACTTTTCTCAAACTCACTTCCCCCTTCCCTTCCCACTCGTTTGTCGTCTCCTCTGCGCTCCCCACGAGCACCAGCTCTGTCGTGGGCTCCGTCGGCTGCGGATTCTCCCTTTCATCCACCGAGATGGCATCACCTGGCTGAGTCCGTGTGCAAGGAATCAGAGACAGCATCTTCCCTGCCCCTATCCAGAAGGTCCTGGGCATGGTTTCAGTTCGGACCTGTCCTCTCTCTCTGTTAACCCATTCCCCTCATCTGGGGTCAGGGTGGAGTTACCGACGAGGTCCCGTATTTAACGCCACGCCGGCGGGAGCACGAAGGGCATGCCCACGCTGCCGAGCCTGCTTTGGTGCCCCACGTCTGCGCGGGCAGAGGAGACCGGCTTTCCCATCCACCTGCCCGGGCAGCGGTGGGGGAACCCAGCAGAGAGTCCCCTGAGAAGCCACCACGGCGTGGAGATACAGCCCTGGGACGCTGCACCATGGAAGTGAAAACGGTTAGGAATTTCCCCACTGTCAACTGGGATGGGCAAAGAGAGACGTTCACTCAAAGCTGATCCAGGACCTGGTCTCAGAGCCAACAGGTCCATCCCCTGTCTGCGTGGGCAGCGTAGGTCCATCTCTCCTAACCCAAACCTGCATCCTGCCACAAACCCATGACGGAGCGCTGCAGGTCCAGGCACCTGTGATACCCGGTCACACGATTGATTCCTCCTCACAACGCCGCTGGCGGAGAGATTGCAGATTCCTTCGTGGTGAGGTTTGGTAAACAGTCCTGTGCTGGTATGAGGATTGCACAAAGTCTGACAGACAAAACAAACCCGAGCATGTGTCAATGCACGAGAACGTGCTCCTTGTGGAAGGGGGGAAAAAGCAGAAGGTGATTTATAATGGTCTAATTACGCTTGAAACAACTTGTACCCAGCAGGCTGGAGAAAAGGGAGCCTGAAGGAAATGGAGGAAGGAACAATCCTTAGGTCAACCTGACATTTCTTGTCCTGTCTATGGGAAAATATTCTCATAAAAACAGAGTTTGTAACCATAAGAAAAGAAAGCGTTGATGGAGAGGATGTGTTTGGTTGCCGTGATGTTAGTGTGGCGATGGCACCGGGTGCTGCCAGCGATGGACAAACCCCAGCGGCAGCCGGAGATGCTCCCTACTTCCATAACCCCCTTCTCGCTACTGTGCGAGGACCTCCGATTTCCACGTGAAAAAGAAACAAATCTCAGGCCCCACGCTGTATGCACTACCAGGGCTTTTGAGACCAGGAAGCAGACAGACTCATGGCGCATCACGCTTTGTCGCAGCCGCATGACTCAAAGCCTGGTTTTCAGTAGCCCATTGCGTGAGGTCTCAGCCCTCGGAGCCAGCAGCGCTGAATTGCCCTCCGGCAGAAGGAAACCCTGGGCCAGACCACAACCACCCTGCTGTGACACCGACAGCAAAACCTTCTCCTGGCCTTCTCTCGCTCTGCCTTTCCCAGAAGAGTTCAGGAAAGAGATTTTTTCCCGGGCTGAGGAAGGAAAGGCCTTAGCAAGCTGCCCGGTAGCAGCTCCGTGCCGTAACGCGTTGGGTTTACACTGCCCTGAGATTGGGTTGAGCTCCAATTTGCCTCTGGTTAATGAATACGTTCTTCTCATACCCATCACCCCTCCTTCTCCCGGAGGATAGCAGACGTAACCCGGCATGTGCCCGAGAAGGCAGTCCTGGAGCAGTGCTCCACACACTCTTCCACACCACCACTTCTAAACCCCCCTGCAACAAGTTGGGAAGTCCTATAGAGTGATTGCAACGTATGGATACCAGAGGCCGAGGCAAGTGATCATGGGGCAGTGTAGTCCTGGGCACAAGGAGATTTTTTTTTTACCCTGCAAATTTTTTTTACGTTGTGGGTGGTGGAGCAGGTTGCCCAGGAAGCTGTGCAGCCTCCACGCTTGCAGGCTTGATGAAGCCCTGAACTACCTTGTCTGACCTCAGAATTGATCCTGCTTTGAGCAAGAAGTTGGACTAGACACCTCCTGAGGTTCCTTCCCGCTTGAAGGGCTGAGGAACCTTCCCACTACAATCGCCCACTGCTACCACGTTTCTTCAAACCACTTCCCCAAACACCTCCCACAGAGCTGTCCCGACTCCTGCTGTGCCCAGAGGCGCGAGGTCTGCACAGTGGTCCTCAGGCACCTGTAAGGGGGGGGGACAGGGAGCATCTCCCACTCTGAGATTAAGCTGCAGGAGAGGAGATGGAGATGGGCTGTGAGGCAGCAATCCTTCCCTGGGAGGGTGCTGAGGCCCTGGCCCAGGGTGCCCAGAGAAGCTGTGGCTGCCCCTGGCTCCCTGGCAGTGTTCAAGGCCAGGTTGGATGGGGCTTTGGGCAACCTGGGCTAGTGGAGGGTGTCCCTGCCCATGGCAGGGGTGGCACTGGGGGGGCTGGGAGGTCCCTGCCCACCCAAACCAGTCTGGGGTTGCCAGCAGCTGGGTGTGCTGACCTGGCAGGGTCCCCACCGGCACGCAGACCCCCCGCCCCAGGATGCAGACCCGCCGGGGTCCGCGCCCCATCTTGTGGGCTCTGCTCGTTTCCCACAGGTCTGGAAACGGCCAGCGCGGCCCGGAAGGTCCCTCTCAGCACACGCGATCGTCGCTGCCATCCCCGCGCAGCCACAGGTTACGCCGATCAGCTTTTCATAATGACATGGCTGTGCCCAACCCACGTGTCATCACCTACAATTTCTATAATGACACAGTGAGATCTTAATCACAAACACTCATTTTCACCTAGTTTCAGCCTCGAATTCTTGACAAGTGACACCACCAAAACCTGGGCAAGAAAACCCGATTATTTGTCGGTACCGGGGCAAACCCTGGACACGGCACGGCGCAGCCCTGCTCAGGGTGCTGCGCATCCGCAGACGGGGACTGATCCTGCCCCAGAAACCTCGCGTGGGGATGCTGGCAAAAGCCGCGTTGGGTAACAGACAGTAAGGGGCAGGGGTGGGCCGTCTGGTGACGGGCATTTCACTCGACCAGATGCGAGGGTTTCCCTTCCGTTCCAGTTACCTATAGCTGTACGTATATAACCACCCGCAGAGGGAGAACTGCGGCAGCCCGCGAGGTGAGTGGGAGCACTCCTGCCAGCGAGGCTGGGATCAGGACCGTTCTCTCCCCGTGTTCCTTGGCAGGATTTGGCCGCAGCCAGTTTCTCAGAGTGCTCTGCCAAGACGCCCCTTGAGCAACTGCTGCTGCAGAAGGAGCTGTGACCACGCACGTAGGAGGCAATTAACAGCCAGCTCCGTGATTAGGGGCACGCTCTGTTCCTGCCGGGCTCTGCCCTGACACCCGCGCAGCCCCGTCGCTCCCGCCCCGCAGGGAGGCTGGAAGCCAACAGCGATCCTCTGCTAGCCCCAGGACGGCTACGGACGGACACCGGAGGGTTATCCATGTTCGCCTTGCCGTGCATCAGCAGCACGCGGTGACGCGGCACGCCTTTGCCCATCCTCCGCTGCTGCGGACCAGGTGCCCCAAATTTCAACCAGCACATCCCCGTGACCGGCCGGGGTCCCAACCGCAGCAGCGGCAGGAGCTACAGGGCCAGTTTATACACTTGGAACAGGTTGGCATGGAAACAACATAAATATTTTCAGTACGTTGTCAGCAGCGTGTCACCAGAGCTGGTCGTCACCGATCCCCACAGCCGCTTCAACCTGCTCGTGAAGAAAGCCTAGGAAGGTGAAGGTTTGGAAAAACCCCCGGCAGCACCAGCGGGCAGCGAGTGCAGGTCATCCCTCCGGCTGGGGCGGGTGGCCGGCAGCAAGCTGGGAGTGTGGAGGAGAAGGGCCCAGAAGACCAAAAGTACAACTGGTTTCCCTGATGGCTCGAGAACAGAGGGGAGCCCCCGACCCCCAGCCTGAGCCCTTGTAGCCCCCGCACACCCTCCCCGACAGACGCATCTCCCCGCGGTCCCACCTCCCACACCCATCCTGTTCATCCGAGCCCCAGACGGGCCGGACACCTTTGATGGGGGAACTTCCGAACACGAAAGCCACAAGAACATCAGCCCTTATTCAAAGTCTTTATCTCTTAAATCTCAGTTCTGAGGTACCTTCGGATCCCGACGTAAAGACACTCGTAAAGCACACACGTGTAGGTACAGCTGTACCGTGACAGTCTGGGATGACCGGCTCATGCTGCCCCAGCAGCTCCCGGCCCCGTTGCCCCCCGCGGTGGGGTCAGGGAGAGGGACGGGCACCCCAGGCTGCCTGCACCCCCCCGTGCTCCCCAGCCAGGCGTCTGCAGGGCACAGGGGCCGTCAGAGACGGCTTCGCCTTCCTCCCCCGGTTGCACCACGGCCGGGGCAGCCAGGCACCAGAGCACACCACCCCCCGCAGCAGCTGCTGCGGGAAAGCCCGACGGCCATCAGGAGGAAGGGAAGGCAAGCCAGAAGATTTAGCAGTTTTAAAAGGAGACGACCTCGGCTTTACTTCGTCATCAGCCACAGCCCCTTCCTCCTCCAACCACCGTACCTTTCCAAAGCCATCCCCTGGGGAGGGACGCTACGGCCGGAGCAGCTCCCCGGCATCGCACATCCCTGCCAGCAGCTCCGGTCCCACCAAGCCAGCACAGGTCTCCTCCCCCAGGCCGAACCCCCTCAAATGGGAGCTCTCCCCAGCAGACTGGGAGTTAACTGGAACCAGCTGCTTGCACCTTCCCCTCCGATACCTGCCAGCTGGTTTGGTCTACACCAGGTAACCGGGAGTCACTGGTGCGACAGAGACAGGGAGTGCTGGTGGGGGTAAATCCTTCTCTCCCACGGCAAAACACATTTGCCTGAGGCCCCCGAGGGAAAGCGGACACCGGGCAGGTTCTCAGGCAGCTGCAGGCTCAGCTGAAGGTTTGGTCCTGAGCTGCAGAGCCCAGCCCGAAGCTCCCTGCCCGCCCAGCGGCCCACCAGGCCGGGCTACCGGGGCCACCGGCCTCCCTGAGCGCCAGCCCGGCGTGCCCAGCCAGGCCTCTGCTCGTGAAGCAGTGTCACCTCTGTAATGAGATCCGTAACACTCTGTAACGACCCTAACGAGGACAGGGCATCCCGGGCTGCTCGTGGGGAACAATTATAAAGCATCAAAGTTAATTATGCTGAGGTACAAACTGCGTCGCTCGCCGTATAACCAAACTGCGGTAATGCCGGCAGCCCACGGCAGCTCCGGGGAGCAGCGGGGCTGAGCAGGCCTGGGCCCAGCTCCTCGGGGCTGCGGCGGAGGGAGCCCGGGCCGCAGTCGGTGGGGGAGCTGGCTCCTGACGTGCCCCGGGCTCTGCCGTGCCGTGGTGTTCCGGAGACGAAGTACCCCAAGGTTTGGAACGGAGGTGGTTATTACTTGCTTAACTCCTCTTGTATTTCAAATCGGTTCTGAAATGATTCTGATCCCACTTTAGAGACTGTTTTTTTCCTAAAGCATTGCTGTAGGGTTTTTGCTGTAGCTATGATTTCAACTATTCCACTAAAGTACAAGTTTCTGCTCCGTCGTTCCGCACGACACGCTGTGCCCCCCTTCCCCCTTCGAGGTGCAGACGCGCCAGCCCGCCCCGTTACCGCAGGTGTTGTTCGCGGCGCGCTGCGGGAGCACAGACCGACCCGCCCGCCTGTGCCACCACCTTCCCCGGCTGCCCGGCTGGGCTGCAAGCATCGCTCACTTCTGGTTCTTTTTTCCGTCTCACTGCCAAAGGTACTGAAGAGCAGCGAGCCAAGCATAGCTGCCTGGAAACCACAAAAAATACCCTGATTAGATCAGGATTATGTGTTGACAATTACTTTAATGTATCGATCATTTAAAAATTCATTTCATGTCAGCCTCATTAAGCAACCTTAACACGAACGTTCTTTTCCCAGAAATCCGTTCCCCAGAGCTACCCCTGTACCTGGGGGTGCCCGACGGCGACCGGCAGCGCGTGCCCGGCTGCGGGCAGGTTCGTTGGCACGGACCCAGCTCTCGCCCTTCCCACCCCCCCACGGCGGCACAACACGATGTACTGCGCGTCCCGGGTGCTGCTCTAAGCCCTCATGGACTGCGTGCCACGCTAACCTCTTCCTCATTTTACTTTACTGAGCTTAGAAAACGATGTCTTTATTTGTGTGGTCCTGTTAAATAATCCCAAGTACGCACAAGATGTTAGTGTTGTAATCTCTCCCAATCCTTCTGAAATGTAGTAATAAAAAATGGTGGTGGGGAGGATCTCTGATTAAATACACTCGAGATGAAAATTATCTGGTTCTGATAATCTAGAAATGGCCGTACTTAAGATTTCGAGATCGTGCCATAAGAAATTTTCTAGCTGCTCTAATACGCACAGAACGCAACTGAAATTATACACACACATACACGTTTTTAAACATGAATATTTACTAACATAAATAAACAGTGTTTTATAACAAAAGGCACAGATTTTCAACTATAAACAATGGAAAAATATTTACAATTTGCACATACATAATCAAACAGCAAGTGCACAATTGGTCACTTCAGATCTTCCTTTCTACCTTTTGAGATTTACTTCCTTCCAAGCAAGTAATTTAATCAGTTCTGCAATGTCCTTTTTTTTTTTTCTTTCACAAAAACTGCTACAAATGCCAGATAAGAGAGTTTATTAAAATGAATAATTTAGCAGCACAAGTTTTCAAATGGAGACAGTGTTGCTAACTTCTTCATATTGGATAATAAAATAAGGGTAGCTCTGATCATCATTAAAAATGACAAAAATCTGTGGCTCAAAGTAATTGTCCACGCAGGAGTCATAGAGGTCGCTGGTAATGCTGCCGGGGTTCACTGGCGGAGGTCTCCTCATGGTGTGGTTACCCACCGTGTACCTCCCCGTCAGCACCTTCGCCAGGAACATGTAATGAACTCCTTTGGGTGACCTTTTGGAAAAGTTATGGGAATAGCTTGCCTTCCTGGCAAAGTAACTGCCCTGTCCAAACATGGTGGCGTGCTTCCCACAGACGCGCGGGTCGAAGTTGTGCTTGCAGATTCCGTCCACCACGTCCTGGGAGGTGCCGTGGAACAAATGCCTTTCATTCATTATCCTGTCAAGCCCAGTCATTTTTTTTGACATATATTCCTTTTTCCTGGAATAGAAAACGGAAAGTGAAGATGAATATTCATTGCTGAGCTGCAAAGGAAAAGCACTTTTCACTGCAGCTCTTAAAGTACCAGTATTATCCTCTGGAATAGTAGATCTGTAAGAGACATGAAAACATTTCTGTACGGACAGCAGAGCGGGTCTTCCACTGTCAAGTAGAGCTCGTGTGTGAAGTGAAGTATTTTGGAAGGGACCTGAGCTGACACTGCTGGAGGCAGAGCTCTCTCACCTGCACAGCAGCGAAGGCAAAGCAGCTTGAGCAGTGCCTGCTTCTCCTTGCCTGCATTTCACCCTGGATGCAGAAGGAAATCTTCCTCAGAGCCAAAACACAATTAATGCAAAAGCGAAATCCCACTCTAGCTTCAGAAGAGGCCGCAGAGAGGAATGACTGAGGGACAAGGTGGCTGAAGATGCTCTAGACCAGCATGAGCACTGGAAGAAAGCCACTCTCTGCTCTCACAGCCCATCCCTCGGCTTCTCCTGAGATTCTGCATTTCCTGAGACAGGAGAGAGAATCCACAGATGTCCGCAGTACAAAGCGCTCACGGACAATAACTTTCAGACGCAGCATCTTCAGTTGGAATGGGCCTGACTGACACAGGACTCCGGCTTTGCGAGACCACTGTAAGACCCTGGGCCGCCACGTTCTGGGGAACCAGGGCGCCGATGGCTATCTTCGATATAGAATTGCTTGATGAAAGCAATTCCTCCTAGTTTGGCTTGAAAGTGAACGGAAAGATTTTTCAACTAGATATCCTAGATGTATTTTGAAGTTTCTGTGAAGATACATTTTACAGAAGTTATCAGCAGGCAGTATGTTAAACCTCTTACACAGGAAATTTCAGGGTAAGAGATTTTTCAGATAAAGTTGTTCAACTGAAGATGCTCCTTTTCTTCAGAAAATCTGGAGTTTATGTATTCTACTTAATGATCAATTTCTATTTTGCAGCCCAAATTACATACTCCAAGGCAATTTTCCACTACTGTAAAAGAATGGTATTTGCATTATCTTACCTTTTGTATTTCTCCCAAAGAAACTGGTTTTGCACTCTCAGAATTTTCAAAATTTTATATTTGGTCTCTGGCACAGTCTTGTGAAACAGGTTATAAATGGTTCTATAGCTTTTATCTTCCTTCAGAACAGGCACTTGGATGAAGTCCTGAGACGGATCCATACTAATCCAGGTTTCAGGATAGAAGTTTGGAGAGGTAACAGCAGTTGGAGATAAGACATGTGAGGGAGCTGGTTCAGCTGACGGAGAGGGTACCGGAGAGTTACCACCTAAGGTCCTAGTTGGGGAAGGAGAAAAAGGTTGTGCTTAAACATTCACAAACAGAAGAGCTTCCACTCACATTTATTTCATCCCCAGGGTATCTTAAGCAATTGCCACTCTTCAGTTCCGTAACAATTTACGTCTCTTTCGTGCTTGTTTAAAACAAACACGCCGGCTATTTCTGCTATTTTAATAACTCCTCCATCCACACAAACGCACGACAAAATGTTGCTGCTCGGGGATGCTGTTCCACGGAGGGAACTCTTACTGCCTGGTGGTGTTTCAAAGCCTGCGCTCAGCATTACTCACGCTCTGGGGTGGGGTTATAAACTGCAGGCAGGCAGAATGCCGCCAGACACAATTGCTTTGTACGTTAACTATACAGGACTAGAGGTTTTAACACAGCAAATGGGACACACAGAGTAAGAAAAAATTAATAATGTGGCAACATTTCACCTAATTTCCTTAGAATACAACACAAGGAGTAGAAACAGATACTTTCTTGTACAGTATAAATAACGAATAACCCCAACTAATAACATTTTATAGGCAAAACTTGCAGCTGTTTCCCTGCATCCTGTGGAAGAGGAGGTGCTCCGTTTTCCCTACTACCCGGTTCCGTGCAGAGGAAGGCTCTCTCATTTTCATGTGCAGAGCCCAGCTGTAGATTTGCATTTGCAGTTGCTCATTTCCATGGCCCGGCCCAGCCCCTCCTCTCGGGAATGCTGCCAGGTCAGGGGGTGGGAAGGGGTGAAGGAGGGGAGCTCCTGCCTCTCACGGCAGTGGCAGAGAAACAGCACGGATGCCAGAAAAAGATCGGACACCAGTAAAATCCAGTTAAGGGCACCGACTGTGGTGTGGCAAGATTTTGTTCTTAATACCTGCACCTCTGTGGAATTTTTCACACTCGAAGCTGCTAAATTTAGATAAAGAGTGTGGCATTTGTGGCTTATGTTCACCTGATTATGATCTGAGCAAGCAAGCCTTGCTCAGCTGAATAATCCTTACTTACCAGAGTTCTCCCACTTACGTCAATGAAAATACTTTGAACATGTAAAGCTTGCAAGTTCAGGCTCTGGTTTGCACACTTTAAGTACACAGCTCTTCAGCTCGTTCCCTTTCAGTTGTAAGAACATGTAGAACTATCTCAAAATTTCCCCAGATGAGTATTTTACCAAAGTATTTTTGTAGGAAAAGCTGCTGCTGGCTCCAGGACCAACCCACAGTGAACTCAGCTCTTGTCAGGAAAGACTACGAAGTCAGAGGTACCCACTGGCTGGCGGAAAGACGCAAGGTGAATCTTGTCTCTAAACCCCACAGATGACCTTAAATTACATCCCGTTAAATTAAAGTTTAATGAACATTAAAGTTCATGATGTTTCACTTGTGTCCTGATAAGACATCACTGCCAAAGCAGAAGCAGAAACCCTGTTCTGACTCGGAGGAAATGGGGAAAGCGAATCCTTTGTGTGCTCGTCCTGGGCAAGCTGGGGTTTGCCAACATCCAAGGCCAAATCCTGCCTCCCTGCATATACGCAATTGGATTTCGCACACAGCAGAGGCAGGGAAACTCAATTCCCTACACCGTCTTTGTGAAAAGAAAGTTTCCTGGAGAACAAACAAACTCTCAAAGCTCTGCTGAAGGCAAAGCCATTTTCTCCAGAGTGGCTCTTCAGGCATCAATCTTCCTTTGTTCGGGCAGGATGCTGCCTGAAAAGCCACGCAGCCGTGACTTCTGCACCCAGCCAATCTCTCCTCAAGGAACACCAAAACACAATCACAGAGCAACTTCTGATTGTCCTTGCTCGTTAGCTTGCTCTGCTCTGCAGAGCCAACATAATTATCTCGATAAATAAGAATTCTACCGCTATTCACATCTTACCTACAGAAATGTCAATTAAGTTTGCCTTTCAGAATATTTAATGCTAGTGATATATGAGCCTGAAAAGAACCATGCGTGATTATTTCTGTGACCCAGAAATAATTTAATGTGATTTTCTGATTGCAGGTTGAGCTTTTCAGGTCTCGGAAAAAAGCTGGGGGAAGAAAAGGTCTGTTTTTAAATTGATACATTTGATATGGATCAGAGAGACAGTAAACCGTAACAGCACTCACACTTTTCAGAGCAGACATATGCTTTAAAAAAAGTGTTCACGTGGCTTTCACCTGCTGTTCAAAGCTAAAAAGAGACCTCACTTTATTTGCATGGCTTTGACTCAACTCAAAATTCTTCTCGTTGTTTATTAATAGTTTAACAGAAACCCAGCAGATGGATTTTTCTAAGAATGATTATTAAAATAGCAGTCTAAAATACCGCAGTGTGCATTTAATTTTGTTTTTTTCATCCTAAAGTCAATGAGTAAAAAATATTACGCAGAACCTCATTCACTCACACTTGGACTGGAAAACCAAGCACAGATTAACAATAAGTGATGGATTAATAAGACATCAGACACAATAAAAAATACTGCAATCCTTTGGTGTACTTTGTTCATTTCTTCTGACTAGTGTAAATTATTTGTAAGCATTTATTATAGAAGGGAAGCCATTAAAAAGTCAACAGTTGTCAACCACTGTCACCCACTTCCCACAGTTTCTATTCAAGAACTCTTTCCCAATTTTATAACAGATTTACACCAGTGGGAAGGGAGGGAAACAAAAAAATCTCAGGTAGCCCTGTGTGGTAAGTGAAGCCAAATACCAACTTCTTAAGGATAACTCCCATAAATATTTTAAACACTCTTTTGTTCTCTACTAAGAATTGCTAGATTTTTAAGTAAGCATTACAAGGTCCTTAGATAAAGAAAGTAAGAATGAGGTTTACTGCAGAACAACAGAAATTTAGAGCTCAGTTTATAGATTTGGTAGCTGGCATGAATAGTTACGGTCAAGACCTCATGAGTGTAGAACCCTCAAGGGTCCACTAACATTTGTGGAAACTGCGTAATTTTAGCATATCTCAAAACTATAGACTTACGCTGCAGTAAACTAGTCGCTGGTAGCAAAACATCAGGAGAATCCCTGAAATCCCTGTTTTTCATTAAGATGAGAATCAGAATTGCTACAACCAGAAAGTCCACGCTTGGTCTTTCTACCTGCATCCTCCCAGCATCTCTTTAATAATTTGGGGGTTCCTTCCTGTAAAACCCTATCAAAAAATGTTTCTAACAACCACGTGTCTTGAGGCTCTGACCAAATTCATGTTCACCTTGCAATTAGATGCGGTAACGACTCTGCAAGCTAACGAGCATTCTAGCCCTTCTTAAAGCTCCTTTGATTGGCCCAGCATGCCAAGCTGCCAGTCAGACTAATGACTTCCACCCCTTTGCTAACAGGACAATATGTTCCTAACTACTGAACTCTGACAGTAATGTTTCCAGCTGTGCTGGTGAGATCACAGAAATGGCATTTTTATGAGTTGTAATCAAAAATGACTACAGTGCAACACTTTCCTCACTCTGCCTTTGATGGGCGAGCCTATTCACCCCCAGTTGAGATGACAATAAAAACAAGGCATGTTTTAATTGTGATGATAAAAAGTTTTTGAACGCTCATTTTTATGGGACCTAGAACCAACAGCCTGGCAATCACCACAGCCGGTGAGACGCTGAAAGCTGGACAATACTTTGGCAAACTTGAAGTACCTCTGAGCTTTCGATGTTCCGAGATCCACAAGGTACATTATAACCTTTAAACAGCAAACAGAATCTACCAGTAAGGAGTTCCTCAGATAATATTTATCCTAAAAAATGGCGAGAGCTGCCAATATGACAGAGACTTTTTATTATTTCTTCTGATTTTTCTACCCAGTGATACCTAATTCCTTGCCACATCTTAAGGGATACAATTCTCACCGACAGAACAACGTGATAAGCAAATGCAAGGTTTCCATTTTGCTGGGATACGTACTGTAAAAATGGCATCAGCACGACGCATGAGCGAAGAAGGGGTCTCCTCTTGATTTCTCTTCTGAAACACGCGTTTTGCTGGAATCCATCTTTGATGTTTAAGATATATTGATTATGCCAGGTAACGAACCGAACCTCCTTCAGCCCCCGGCAGCTGGCTTCTTCTATCAATCTTACAACAGGCTGTTTCAAGAAAATTAAACCAAAAACATACACATGAAAAATTACATGCATAAAGATCAGTATTTTTGCCAGAGACCTCAAAGAATCCCTCTCTCTACTCCCTTCCCCTGCTCTGAGGCACAAGTACACTTAGACCAGTGAAAAATGTTCTGTTACCTGTTTGTAAGATCTGCCACCGAGGCAGGTTTCACAACTTTCCTACATAATCGGTGCTGGTGCTATCGTATTTTCACAAGTCAAATGTCATTCCCAATATCTAACCTAAATCTCCCTTGACACAGATCACTTACTTTTTGTCTTTGCTTGCTGAGAATGTGAAAAGCAGAAGTCTGCTGTAGAACAATCTTTTATGTATTAATATATTCGCAACTTTTTTTTTTCTTTTCTACATTAGAGAAACTTAGTTCTTTTAACTTCTCCTCGCAGGTCAAACATCCTAAACTTCTTGTTATTTGTGGTGCTTTCTTCCAAACTCTTCCCAGTTATTGCATTTTTTTTTTTAATTTGCAAAGCTCCAAACTGTATACAGATTGCTCTGCCTTAGGCTTCCTACCACACTCACAAAAGCAGTGTGACGCACGAAAAAGGTGAACGTGATCTCGTTTACACTGGTGGAGGTATTTCTGGTACTGCCAAAATTGTAAGACACTGATGAGGCGTTATTCAAAATATTATGTACAGCTCCAGCCCACCAAAGACAAGCTCTTAATTACCACAGGTATTGCAAAGGCTTACCAGAAAGCTTACTTGAATTAAGTGAGCAGAAGTATTCTGGTTTGGTTTTGGTTTTGTCTAGCACAATACTGTTTGACAGTGGATGTGACTTCTGTGCCTATAATGGGGGTTAAAGAGCTGGACGAGAGAAGGCCCATGTAAAACCTGATAGGGAAAACTGTGGCTGTTAAAGACCAAAGGGCAGCAGTGACACTACAACGAGTGTGCACAAACCATCGCTGACAGACGGAAACTAGCCATTTAGGAGAAGGTCCCTAAGGAGCAGGGGCTGGCAGCTGCGGGACCATCCACCTGGAGCAGGGACAGTGCAGCCTACAAGACAGCGAAGGGCTGGATCTCACAGCCCGCGGTGCGCTATCTGTGGGGACAGCTAAATAAACTAAAAACTGGAAAGCTAAATGGCAGGGGTGTTAAGGCTGCAGAAAGCTGTCCCCTCTGTCCTAGAACCGGATTTCTAGGGATTAGAAAGGCCTTTCTTGGTACTGACATGGGCCAGTTTGCTCTCAGGTTTGACAATTTGCTCAGCCTCTGCGTCTCCGACCTTTCCAGGGATAACTCACGGAGCAATCCAGCAGAGCAGAGTTCTCCTTTTACTGCTTTTTCACTTCAACACTGAACTTCTTGATTATCTGCCTCAATAATAACAACGCTAAGTAACTTTCCCGAATGTTTGAAGACAAAACAGACTAAAAGTGTGTATATATACGTAGTTTATAGTATATACTGTACACAGCAGTTGGGGTTACAACCCGAAAGCAGGGTTCTGGCACGTGTTAAATACCTCAGAGTATTCTCTCCAGCCAAAGTGGTCCCTGCAGAAGTATTTCCAGACCGTGTAGGAGCTGGAGCTGGAGCTGGGGCAGGAAGGTGTGGACAGCCGCCGCATTTGGTCAAATTCAACAGTTTCATACACTTTCATAACGTTCAAATCCACCCAAAACTCATGTCCCCTGGAAAGAACAAGAAAAACAAAGAATTCTCACCTTTGGTAATCCATTAAAAAGATCACTCAGAACTACCAAAACAGGCAGAACTACAGTCGGCACGGTCCCCTTCCGAGACACCCTTGCTCTGGCTGTGCCCGTGTCACACAACCCCCCGTGACCGTGAGCTTGAAGCGGGCACAACCGAGAGAGACGTGCGTGGAGCAGGACACCAAAGAGCTGGGAGGGCAAAGTAACTCTTCAAGAGTTTCCGTGGGCAACGGTGGAAAAACCACGGTCTTCAGCACAGAAAGACAAAACCCCGAACCCAGCAGTCTTCCTAGTCCCGTGGTATTTATTCAGTATGCCTGACTAGTACAAAAATCAATATGCATATCCTTGACATTTTGAGCATACTAAGTAAATACAGCACACAACCATATTTGATGAAGCAGCCACATACTATTCAAAAGGTTATTCTTGTGAAAGTTAGTGCTTCAGGGAAGAAAAGAAAATGTAAATGGCTCCAGATGAGAAGCATCTGCTGCCAATCCACCAGAGAGTTCGAGTATCTTTCATCACGTGCAGCAGAAGAGAACTAGCATAATCCGAAAAAGGAAACGTGATTTCACAATTTTGGAGCCTACGCTGAGGAATACTGGTGGTTTTAGAGTAGCTATCTTGCTGCTACAAAAATCAACGCTAATACGCGACTTCACACAGAATTACTGGTGCTTGCAAAAGTCCCTAACAACAGAGGGCTGCGGATCAAGAACCAGAGCAGACCCGTTCGAATAAAAGTGCGTCTCCTCTACACGTTGCAAAGTCGTGTTTAACAGTGACTGTGGAATGCCTCCACAAACAGTTTCTAACACTGTTTCGTTAGTCCGTATTAAGAGAGACACATCAAATTAAAAACCATTCTCAAGGGAAGCGTGGAGTTCTAAAGCCCTGCTGATCAACCGACAATCACTGGTTTAGTAGCAATCAAGAACTTAAGAAATTCATAGAGACTGAAAGAAGTGACAGTGGTGTTCATTCCCTACAAAAGTATTTTTTTGGAACTGGGATTAAGATATTTCTGAATTAATGCTGTTTGCATAATTTGTTTTCCTATTTTATAATCTCTTTACAAGTTGTCAGCTTAGTGTTACTCATTAACAGTTACTACTCTTTGGCAACTGGAAATGCAGCTTTTGAGACTATATAAAATATTTTCTTTGAATTCTTAGCAGTAAACACAAATCAAGCTGATACTTGAAATCTACAGTTTATTTTTAACACTGTATTTTATTTTAGTTTTATTATACGACTTTCACAGAAAACTACTGAAGAGTTCCCACTTTAAAAAATGATGATCCTTCATTTCTCCGACAGGCGTGTAGCTGTTCGTCATCATTTTCACCATCAATTAATTGCATTTGGGCCCATGATATGCTAAGCACAGTTTGAAGCATTAAGCGCTTTGCGGCGCAGACAAAAAGGCAATGTGTCCGTTCCTACGGGCTCGGGTCCCTGCTGTTTGGGTGAAGTTAGATTGCTCTCTCTGTTTTCCATAAGCTTTCATACAGGCTTAAAGAAAAGAGACAGAACAGTCCCAAAAGTCACATCAAATGTCTTAGAAATGCAACTCCATGAGCTACTTGAAAATTTCCTTGGAGACAAAAATCATCCTTTTTGCAACTCCCCCAGCAGCCCAAGCCCCAACCAGAGCTTTGTCCGACTCCCGCCAGGGATGGACGTCCGTCCCCGCCACAGCAGAGCTGCCTGCAGCAGGAACGGCCCCGGCCAGCTTGCTTCCCTTTACGTCGAGAACGTCCTGCCTAAAAGGAACATCTTGCCGGTTCCCTGCACACGGTTTTCGAACAACTGTCATGGAACCACCCTAATTAAGATGAAAATTTTGTCAAGACGACACTTTATCACACAAAATCTGTAGAAGGTTTAACAGTGTGTTCCCTACTTGCGTCAACGGCGTACAAAATCATTATGGTTAGAAAATGAGCAGAGGAGGAAAACAGCTATTCTGCGTAGGAGGTGTACTTTAATCACCCGTGTCTTCCCAGCCAAGCTGCAGCCCACCACGAGAACTGGATCCACTAATTAAAGCCGCCCCGCACCAGTGGCCAGCGCGCGGGCACCCCCGCGACTCAAGAAAATGCATCTCACAACAGCGCGACCAGATAAACGTCGGATACAAGTGATGCAAGGCAGATCTGGTCAGAAGGAAAACTGGCACTAATGGAAATAAGTGACCAGTACGAAGGGACTGAGATTAAATGTAGGGCTTAAAAAAAGACACACACTTTCTGGAATGAAAAAACTAATTACAGATCACCCCACCTTCCCGGTATGTAGTCATTTTGTTCCATAACAAACAGCTACAATCTACTTGATTTGAAAACAATGTGTGAAATCATGAGGAAATCAGCTCTCTGAAATACCAAGCTGTGTTATTATTTATAGTATTCGCAGGCAACACCATAAGCACCATTTTTTGAGTGAATTTCTTCGTGAATATATTTTTAATGCTGCTTTAGGGACATTCACTTATTCTTAGCAAAATGTAGTCTTACAGTTCTGAATTTCAGTGCCCAATAAAGCTCTCATTTTTGAGAAAAGCACGTTTAGCAATTGATATTGTTTACATTGTCCTTTCGGAGCAAAGAGTTGGACTCGTGGTTTTGGGGTTATGCTGCACCTACAAAGCCAAGTCCTGAATCGAGACCCCCCCAGATTCTGTGCTGCATATTGTATGAAACAAATACCCAAAAAGATATTTCTCAATACTCATTCTCACTTCAATCTCTTTTCAAGTCAAACAGAGTGACAGGGTTCTCCCTACATCAAAGATCTGTGACCTCTGAGAAAGTACAAAGAAATAGAAAACCTTTTCTTTAGGAGTAAATTATTTTAAAGGTAGTAAAACCCAGAGGATTATTTAATTTTATTGTAATTTTGTATGCTGCGTGTGTTATAGTGAAAACTGATAACGAAAAAAATGTTTGCAGTAGTTCTATGGTAACGCAGTGCAAAGGAGAGGGAATCTGACAATCAGCATACGCTCTAAACAAAACACACTAAAGATTATCCACTTGCGTGCTGAACTCTTTTATCCTAAAAAGTTAAAGGTCTGTAAAATTCTGAAGACTGGAAAACAAATTCCACAGGCACTTGAAACACGGCTGGCTTCTGATGCATGACTTGGGTATTTCTAACACGGGCTTAACTGGGTTCAGATAGTCTCCAGCCGGCACACACAGCTCTGCAGCAAAGCAAGGAGAATCAAAGTCATGCAACGGGAGGGACCCTCTGGAAGGAAAAACATTTTTCGAGATGCACACAGCACGAGACTGCTTTTCCTCCTCTTTGTACTGCAGAGCAAGCAGATCTTGGGGATGAACTCCTAAAACTCTGGACTGACAGTGCATACGCAAAAAAGGGCGTTTGTGTGCCGACATGTTCTAACTGCAAACGGCCGGGGAACTGCAGGGGTTTAATCCCAGCCCCCCCCAGTGCCACCCCTGCCATGGGCAGGGACACCCTCCACTAGCCCAGGTTGCCCAAAGCCCCATCCAACCTGGCCTTGAACACTGCCAGGGAGCCAGGGGCAGCCACAGCTTCTCTGGGCACCCTGGGCCAGGGCCTCAGCACCCTCCCAGGGAAGGATTGCTGCCTCACAGCCCAGCTCCATCTCCCCTCCTGCAGCTTCAGGCCATTCCCCCTTATCCCATCATTACAGTCCCTGACAAACAGTCCCCCTCCAGCTTTCCTGGAGAAAACAGCTTTTCATACTGCTTTCTTCCAGTAGTGCTGTAACAACACACAATTCCAGTAAAACAAACTGTGGTTTTTTCCTACAACAAACAAAATCTGTGTGCAGCTGAGTGTGCACCTACATATCTCATACGACTCTGATATTTATAAGGCTGACAGCTAATGACAGCTTACGGTGAAAAGAGCTTCTCTGGAAGCTAAACATTTTCCTGCAAAACCTGTATAGAACGTGCCAAATTATTTCTCGGTACTGAGAAATGAATGGTTGTCTATTGTTTGGAATTTTTTACATTTTTGTAGCTCACTGTTTCTACCTCTTCCGTATCAGATTCCCTTCCCCGTAAGCCAACTGAGGAGGACAGGATGGCCGTCGCTCATTGACTTACATCGACAATTCGCTGCGGGAACCCAGCCATCAAGCTGATCACCGCCCCTTCGAACATTCCTCTCGAAAGCCTGCGTACGACACAACACAGGAAGCGTTCTTGTTTTCCCATGCCTAAATGGAACTGCTCAGTCTGTCTGACTGCAAAGGTCAGAGCATTCCTGAGCGACCCACCTTTCGGTGCAGAGCTCAGCAATCCAGGCTCCCGCGCCGGCTTTCAGCTTGTTTAATAAAAATCCTTCACTCTTCAGTTAAAGATGGGGACACTGGCTCCGGGCAGTTGCTACCTGGGTTTACTTAAAGTTTCTCTCGGGGTAAGAGCCGCAGCTCAGAACCCTAAAAAGCTCTAATTATTTCTCGAAGAAAAAAAATCTAGTCAAGATGTTTCTTGGTACGGTATCCTCTATCCAGTTCCCTTAGCTGTCAAGAGGGAAAGGTTCAGCAGTTTCAGGATATAACATAGCAGAATTTTCCTGAAACTGAAACTTCTGTTAAATTAGGGATGCTTTAAAAATGGTGTTCTTATTTGTCAAGTTGGTAAAGTGTTTAGAATGCTACTGCCTATTAACAGAAAGTGACCAAAATATCTAACCACCAGAAAATCTACACAGCAGTGTTTTATTTTTCCCTGAATACTTTAAATTTTTTTAAATCCCACATACATTTTCTACCTAACAATAAATTATTTGGAATAACACTGCATTATTTTATACAACTGAAAATTTTAGACAAATGCATTTATTTTATTTATTTATTTAACGTTGGGAATAAGGAAAGATACTCTTTCACAAAAAACCTTGATTCACATAAAATATGTATCTCTCCAGTGCTCATTTACATTCTTTAACAGTGTATTTCTCTATTTACAAGTATAAACTTTTTCAAATTATAAAATTTACGGGCTTTTAAGCTCTGAAATCCTCAAATATATTTAGCAAAGTTGTTTAATAATAGCTCTTCAGTTAAACCACTTCCTCTGTATATTAAAAAGCCTATTACCAGCTTACATAATGCAAAGCCATGAAAAAAAATGAATTGCGATTACAGCAAGTGATTGCGTGATTGCATTCCTGGCTTTGGCTTTAAGATACCAGTGATGAAAGGAAATGTGACAACTGTACCTCTCAGCTGCCTGAGGCCTGAATATAGGCAAAAGACCCCAAATTTAGGGTTCAAGAACAGTAAGAATGTGAGATGCTCAAGGTTCCGTCTGGTACGTTCTTTAGCATAACATCACTTTATCTTCACACAGCATAATGATTTACTACTTCTGAGATACAGCGTACACTATCTGAAGTCAAGGGTGTCCTCCGTAACATATAGATTACGGATAACATATAGATTAGGAGAGGGAAAAACCAACAATAAAGCAGCAAGGCACGCATTGCCTTGGTTTGTGCCCTGAAGGGAGCACGAGAGAACACGTAACTCATCACGGGCACGCGATTGCACTAACTGCACCTCCAGGAGATGCTCACGTGCAATGGCAACGAAACACTCAGGTACTACGAGGGTGACAGGGGCAGAACACACCCCCACACAAAAGCAGCAATTAAAATCCTGTCCTCTGCGCAGGGGTGAAGCGGGTCCCTCCCAACACTTCCTCTGCACCGACTCCCAAAGACGAGCTCCATGAATGGGCTCCATCGCTCTTTATACTTTTCTTGGGCAGTTTGTGTTAAGGAAAAGGAGAGTTTTGTAGCTAACATGATAAAAAAAAAAAGAAAAATCTAGTGGTGTTCCCCATGGACTTCAAAGCCTCTATCTGGAAATACTCATCTGGAGAGGAGCAGGACGGAGACGATGAAGGCTACAGTTTGCCAGACGTTTGGGAAAGCAGGAAATGTATTCAAATACCTTGGTGGGGCAAAGTGCTACTCCCACTGCTTCTCAGGAACGGCCTTCAGTACATCTTGAAACCGGTAATAAAAACAATGCTTTTTCTACAGAAAAATTTGTTAAACGTCTCTGCAAACACCGAAATACTCTGCCTCATCTTGCTTCTGAGATAGAAAATTACTGTCCCCATTTTTCCCTTGGAAAGAGAGATGCAGACAGAGACTAAAACAACTTCTCTACAGTCCCACAGAGAATCTGCAACACGGGTGGGAACAGAGATTTCTTAAGAACTTCTCTTCACCAATTAACCAAATAAAGGTCTCTATAAAATAAAGCAGTTCAATGGAATTATTTGCACTGAAAGAATAAGCATATAGAACTCTCTTAAGAACACAGTGCACAACCAAATACAAAATAACCAAACACAGCACACAACCGAAAATAAGATTCCACAAGTGCTCTCAATAGCAGAACCTGGTTCCTTGAATAAGTTACATGTTCTCTGTACCCTAACTGTAAGAAGTAAAGACATACTCTCTTCAGGACACTGAACTGAGGAGGTACCTCTACTAGCAAGTTACAACATTGAAGTCTTTTGTGAGATGAATGTAGCCTGCCAAAATAACACTCTTCCTTGCATTCTTCTGAAGAACTTCAGCCTGCTGCGTGAATCTTCTGTGCTCTTTCCATTCCGTAAGACAAGTGTCTGCTAGATGGTATGTACAAATAGATGACTAGGAGAAATATTTTTTGTAAGTGCTATGAAAATGCATGTGGTTTCAAACTCTTCTCCTAAGTTCAGTTCTATGTCATGAGCCTTACCGCAAACAGGGTTCAGAAAATAAAGAAACCTAGTGATCAACAAAGGTCTGTACAGGAAATGAAACTCGGTTCCCATCAGAACAGCTGTCATACAAAGCAAGACTGAGAGTTAAACACCACTTAGATGATGAAACTGTTGATTTTCTCTCTATGACTAAACCAGTTCCTCTCTGCAATAGCAACAACCTGAAAGCCACTCAGGGGAACAAATAAGCTTAAAAGATCCAAACAGGTATGAAAACCTTCTGTACTTAAGGTTGAAGGATTAGTCAAATCAAACTAGCAACTGGTGGAGATTTAAGTCAGGCGTTTACACTTTCTGGTGACCCAAATCAGCAATATTTCATCTTAGACGCAGCAAACAGTTGTTTGGAGTCGCAGGCTGCATGTGGTCCAGCTTTGGTGAGGGACCACAGGTGGAGACTGAACTTCACTTGCAGTACAGCCTCTTGATGAGATCTTTCTTTTCAAGCAGAGGTGCTGGCAGTTGGAAATAGGAACATCGGATCTCAGACAACAGCAGCCAAAATTTGCTCCCCTTGAAACCAATACCGATTCCGTAGGCAGTAACTGTAAGCCGGGGCCCGGGTAACGCTCCTGAAGGCACATTCTTCAAACAGCTCTTCATGACATGGCAATAAAAACGCAGCCAAATCCTAGTTAGCTGCTGTAAGGAGTGTGAAAGGAAAACAGGAACCTTCCCTCACAGAAGCAATACTTTGCATCAGGGCAAGAACAAAAACAAGCTGGTAAACACAAACCCACAGTCTTGATCTTATCACTATCTCATCATTCTTAAACTGAAGAGAGGGGCAGGAGGTGACAGGGCAGGAAATTAGTTTCATATTTTACTTAATTTGTTCCCTCCTCATGTCACGCTGCTGCTCTCTGCTGTGACTGTAAGCTGTGCAGGAGGTGTACAGTGAGAAAGACTCAGAAAAGAAAGATTTACCTCTCCACTTAAAAGGCTCCATCATCAGAGAAAAAAAACAAATTATCAATATAGTAGTAGCTTTACTGCTTTTCCTACACGTATTTTTTAAAAAGTTGGAAAGCCAAGTTTTCCTGCCTTTACAATTGGTGACTTAGGGTGCTTGACAGAGCAATCTTCTCTAATTTTCAGTGACAGGCTCTAGCCTGACTTGCATCTTTGTAAATCTGAAACAACTACTGGGATACTGGTCCAGATATATAAAATAGACTTGAGATGAAAGTCAGGCCCCAGATCTCTTCTGACAGGAAAAAAAAAATAATTATAAAATCTATCAAGCTGTTTCACACACAAAGATACCATCTCTGGATCAGGAAGTCATTGAGGCATGACTGCTGGAAGATAAGAGCCCGTACCGAGAAGTATGTTTGTTCTGTTCTGCTCTTCCCAGGAAACCCGCTGTTGGCCACTTTTGAACAGGAGGTGCTGGGTTACAGTGGTCCTTTGTGTGAAGGACTGTTAGGTTCTACAAATCTGTAGCAATGAGGATGTCAAACACATTCAGATCTTCCAAGGATCACTGCATGTACCATATTTCATAATTCAAATCCAAGTTACATCTTCTATTTGCAGTAGAGGATAAACATGGATGTCCTTGTCTGAGGCAGATTGCTGGTTTCAAAGGTCTCCTACCCACACCGGATGAGGAGATGTTTTGCAGAGAGTTCTGTTTGTTAGCTTTAATTTTTGTATCGGCAGATGTTTTAGAGACAGCACAAGTGCAGCTCCGAGTGGTAACAGAGCTGATACAGGACAGGGCTGTCTCACCAGGGACAGTTGCTTTCACAGCCCTGCAGTAGGAGCACTTTCCACAGCACGTAGATGGACCCCATTTTCAAAGACCGATTTTTATTTTTTTTTTACAATTCTATCCAATCTCAGGGCTTAAAATACCTCTGAGATTTATGATAAATAATGAAACTGCATCAATTTTATCAACGCTTTATGTGAGATGATCATATACAAGTAAGTTTAACATTGACTAGTGACCACCCATTCTGGATGTTTCAGTTTCTGAATGTTCCATCCCATGTTTCATGGCACACCCTCCACATCCAGCTTCCCAAAAAAGGACTCCTTTGTACATTTGACTAGAAGTACTGAATTTTGCAATTATTACTCAGCTCAAATCCCTACTGATTTCAACAAATACATGTACCAGCTAGGAGGGAACTTCATGATCGCTGCTCTTGCTAAGCAAATAATTGTAACAGACTCTTTCTGTTCCTCATCCTTACTGACACAGGCAGGCAGACAATGCTGCAACATCGTGCCTGCTGGATTACCTGTAAGCGACTCTTCTAAGCAATCTGTTTCACCAATTATAAATCTTTGTTTCAGAAAGGACTGTTTTATTACCGTAAGTACACAGGGAACAGACTGACCTCAACCTGAAGCCAGGTGACAGCTGTTTCCAAAACTGTAATCTGTTTATTGACGTGAAACAAGAAAAGGGATATGTGAGTGATTGCCAATTCCTACAGCAGCTCAGTATAACACTTGTAACTTCCCTAGATTTGTATAGCTACAAGCCAGTTCGGTTTATTTTGTATGTAAATGATACTCTGAAGTGGAGCAAATAGGAATTCATTGAAGCGTACTATTATACAGCACAAGGCAAGCACTTCTAAAATCACTTCACATGCTTTTTATTTAGAGTCTCTGTCTTGCATTCCTTCTAGCAAGGAATCAAAAGAAGTTCAAGACCATTCAGCTGCGTACGTTCAAAACGCCACCCACAAAATCGCCAGGCGCAGTGAATTTCAGCTGTTTTCTCATCTCTGGCATTATCAGTAACACAGGAGTCATCTCACACACTGGGGCAGCTGTGCAGATCAGAAAGAGAACTTCCTAAATTTAACTATTCAATCGGTTAGACGACACACAGAAGTCCCTGAACGCCTGAACTGCTTCCACTGTGCTCTATATGATTTTAAAATGACATAAGCATATTTTAACAGCATCAGAGAAACAAGTTACCCCATGAACACAACAACTAGTTTCCTTCACATTTATTTTTGTCCTTGCCTTTCCTTCCCAGGTGCCTCCATATGCCCATTGACAACCCCACTGGGGAACACACAGGATTTACTTTGACTTCATCCAAGAACCATGCATGTATACGGTGTAATCAGTCCCCTACTCCCAGGCACAATCTGTACCACCGGAGATCCACCTGCTTTTCCCTGACTGGAGCCATTTCCTTTTGGCCCTTCTCTTCTAAAAAGGAGAAAGAAATCAAAGCAACTATGAGAAGGTGCTGTTTCACGTTGAGTTGGGAGATGCCAGGCTACCCACAGTTGAACAGACGCTGCAGTTCCCATGGCACACTGGGATGTCTCTTTGCCAAGAAAAGGGGGGGGGACTTTTCAGCCAAAGCGGGGGAACTGACAGGTCAGGAACTGCAGAGTTGTTTTAAACAAATGCTGGTGTAATCAGTAATGATGTTGCTTATTTTGAAAGGCAACATATGCATGATTTGATGGGGGGGTGTGGGGAAAACCTGCTCAGTTCTGCAGCCAAGTATTTCCCCTTACTAAAGAGCATCTTAAAATATCCCAGCGTGGGTACTCTCATGCTGGAAAGCAGTACTTGGCTTTGTTCTCTCCAGTACTTAGCTGCAAGCTGGAACTTCTCCAGGGCCTCTCCTCACACGCATGAAGAAAACAGAGTGCTTATAAGTCTTTAAACCTGCTTAAGTTCCTATTCCCTCATTTGTTTAGAGACCTTGGTATTTGGCTCTAAATACTTGATAGACTTGAGAAAACAAAAATATAAACCATTTCTGATAAAGTTTTACATTCAGATTGAGGCCAACCTGCAATGACTACCTGAGGCAGCTGTATTACAAAGAAGTAACTAAACAAGGTTTACCACTTCTCCTACTTTACGATCACGTTCCCTTAGGTGAAAGGCAACTGAATGCATATTTTACATCACTCATGTCAATGTTATTGAGATCAAGAGAGATTTATACAAATAGCTACTTGAAAAACATCGTATTTGAATTTAGAGCTTAGTCTCTAATTGAGCCAATAGTCCAACACTTTCTTGAACGGCCCAACTTCCTTGGAGCAGCACATAATGCCGATATTATGCACGCAGACAGAAATGATTACTTACTATGCTCTATCAACTGTGTTTAAAACAAAGAAGAATAAACAACTACCACCCACTGGTTGTCATGCTGGCTTCTGCATGGCCTTTCTTGGACATGCAAACTGCTGAACAGACATTTCCCTGTTGTATGCAATCTGTATAGATAGGCCTGTAAAGCTAGTCTGACCACAAGAGATTAATAGCTTTAGCCAAATAATGCGGTAACCATGCGAACGATGAGCTGTTCTAGCATGTTTGCAAGCCTCTCAGCAAGGTTCAACAGGCTGCTGTCTGCATCTTGTTGCCAGGAGACACAACATCGCCCAGGAACATAAGGGAAGCCAGGTTGCAGTGACCACCAGTGAACTCCATCAAGAGTCACACCGGGTCCGAGCAGTCCACATCAAAAGGTTTAGCAGGTTCTTCTGATACAAGATGACGTTGCATAAGAAGAAACTGGTGACAATACATAGTAAAACATTTACTACGGACTTCAAAACTGAATTCAAAACCACGTTAAGTCTAAGTTTTAATGCGTATCAGATTCAGTGTTTGAAATCAGAAGCTCTAGTCTTAAAAAACGTTTCACTCCTAAGTTCTCACTGATACTTATCCACAAACATGAAGCTTTTCCAAGGGATGAAACACATACAAGAGTTACAGAACTCGCCAATTTGTCAAAGCGGGTATTATGAAGTCATCCAACCTTGCACTGGGGCATGACTTCGTAGCGCTGACTGAGGCAAACATCTTCACAGTGTCTTTTAAAAGAAGGAGGAAGAGTACAGACCATAGAAGTAGCAACTTGAAACAGAATTTAGTTAGAAAATACTGGTGTTTAAAATAATTTTAGTCTCAGTAGACTACTTTTACCTGAAGAAAACATTAGGCACTCACTGGGTAGCCAGTTCAAGTCAGCGAGATGAAGTCCAGTTTGCATCGGAAGAATCTGCCTCCACTTCGACAGCAGTTTCAGGCTGTCTGCAGAACCACCAGCAGAGCTCTGACCCAGCACACCTGGGTTTTCCCAGAGCACGCTGCTGCTCTGACTTCACGCACGGGAACAGAACGTCATGTGTCTGCCAACACACCCCAGAAGTTTCTTCCTAACTGGTTCAGACAGACAGAAACTCTGTGTACCGAGAGACCGAAATACCCACCAGACTGGAAACCTGCAAAGTAAGGGTAAAGGCGGACAACGCTGTTCAGCCAACTCTACAGGCTGGAGATGAGTAAGCAATTATGGAGTGTTGTTTCTTTTAAAATTAATCATTCTTAACTCCATCATTTAGAACATGTAGATCAGGTGCATAGCGATGGATTCTGTGATACAGGCTTCAAAAAGAAAACTTTTTGCTCATTTGCACAGAGCTCCAATTTAAATTATTTGCATGGGCTTGTCTTATTTCTACATTTGCTGTTTTATTTTCAGAAATCATTTAAAATACTTGGGAAAATTCTTCTCTGTTGTAAAATACGGTACATTTTAGCTGCTATGCAGTTACAAGATTTTATTTTTTTTTTAACCAAACTGGCCTATTTTTTTCAAGACAATTCTATAAAATATGATTATTCTCTATTACATATAACTCTTATTTCCTACTTCACTGTCATTTTTAGTGTGGGGTCTGTATATTTAGGTATTGTCTTCAGTAAAAAGGATGAATTTGTTGGCTGAGCCTGAGTTTTAGTGCCTAATCCTACATCCAGTTAGGTGAAAAGAAAGACTCACACTGACTTTGAGCATTAGATTGGGTCTCTGGTGCCAGATGAGAGATCTCAGCACAGTAAATGAAAATTAAAAACATTACGGAAGAAGGGATATGCTTTTTTCAGGAAGTGGAAGGAAGAAGAGGCAGTGAGAGAAGAAATCCACGAGGAACCAGGTGGCAAAGGCAGCGTGAAGTTTTTACTACACAACTATAGAAGTGCCACTTTGAACTGACTAGGACTGGAAGGAGTTGCACCAGGTTTACAAATTATGGCAGGGCAGATAAGATATGAGAAATTTGCACCGTATGCTTCCTCCAAAACAAAAGAGCAGTCTACATCCTGTACTCATGAGAACACAGACTATATAGATCTGATGAACTTGTAAACAGCAGCGCTCCCCACTACTATTCAAAATGGAACCTGCCGTATAGAAGTTGAAGAAGTTTTGTTTCAAATCTCAGGGTGCCGGACCAAGCCTAAATTGATAACATAACCAGGAGAACTTCAAAGCTGATTTCTAATTTCAGAAAATGAGTAGCTAAATGCTACTATGTGTAGAGGAAACAGTAACTTCTAGTAAATGGTTTAACATTTGTAGACAACAACTTAAACAGATGATCAGCATTTCTGAACGTATTGTTCAGGTTGGTCATAGTGAATTAGCCTGAAACATCACCACATATTATCACCAAATGAAATTTCCAGTCAGGAGACTTAACAGAGCACCTATCTGCTTTTTGTTCCTTACAGTGTAATCATGAAAACTGTGCGTGGAGTGCATACGGTCAACCTAGATTCACAGTGACAGAAAGCAACAGCTGTATCGTTCCTGTTTCAATCGTGGTAAGGCCTCATTCATGCTGCCACTTTTTCTAATACAGAGAAAAGACTAATTAGGAACATCAAGAACAAGTAAAATATTGCTCAACAATCTCCGTCAACTCTCAATTTCTACAGAAACGAATTTTTCTTATTTCACACACTTCAAAGTCCTTCAGCTTCAAAGAATACTTTCCAGATGATAAATAGTAGTTTTAATAGGTGTGCAAGAATTTTCTGTTGTGGCACACTTGTTAGGTAACATCATCACAAGGTTTGCAAAACACTTGTATACAAAACATCAGGAAAAAAGAATGCACGTTCTGTTATACTTCTGCACCGCTGCTCGGTTAAGCACCCTTGCTAGCGAAGGAGTAAATGCAGTTACCTACCGATATTTCACTTTGATCCTATCATTGTCAGGGTTGCAGTAGAGTCTCTCCAGATGCTCCTGGGAATCATTGGTCACACTTTGCCAGCTCTGGGTTGCTGTCCTTCTCACTTGCCAATGATAAGGCAAGACTGTGTGATGTTTGCGACAATCACTGCCATAAACACAAGTGCCCTGGAGAAAATCCACACAGATTTCTCTTCCGTCTTCCTGATGGGTGTGATATTGCAGCTGGTTCAAGAGCTCAAATACCAGATCAAGAGAAGCTTCTTCACTTTTATCCTGGAATATTCCAGCACTGAATTTATTGCTTGTGTTCAAATTGTATTGCATTGGACAGCTATTCTCTTGGAATAAGCCAGATGTGTAGTTTTCCAGAATCTTGTCTGGGAACAAAGGACAAGCTGCACCATCACTAGAAGCTGGGTGCAAAGGATGATCCTGGAATGAATCATTACTTTTATCAGCAGCAGTTCCAGGAGTAGTTTCTGGTGATAAGCCTTGCTCTCCTGACTGGACATTCTGCTCAGGATGTCCAGAAGAAGGACGAGCTACTGGCAATTGACCCTGCGCATCTGGAGCTGTTGGCATCAACACAGTCACGTTACTTTCTGGTTGGGGGCAAGACGTACCGAGTTCCAGGGTCTTTTTCACAGCGGGTTCACATAAATCACTATGACCACCACCTTGGCCTCGGGGCACAAAGACCCTATCCAAGGTCCCAGCTCCCAGCAAACTGGTAAAGATTGGCCGCAATGCCCGGAGAGTTTCTGTGTCCAATCTCTTCTGCACTTGCTGCTTCTTCTTGAAGCAAGGCTTCACTGGTGGTATCTTTTCAGACAGTCTTATCTGAGGAGGAAAGTCCTCTGAAGGAGGGCACTTCATTCCTGGGCAGTGAGCCTGCTGCACGACACGCGCTGGCTTTGGTTCGGTGTCCATCAGACACAGACTTTGCTCTCTCCAAATCACTTTCAAATGTCCCAGAGCCTCACAAGAATCAATCTAGGGCAGAAAGGAAAACAAGACAGTTAATCTCTCTAATTGCTCATGGTTGACACGAACAAGATCACCCTTGGAGAGGATTTCGAGCCAGCAACAGCAAACTCCTCCCCTCTCTGTGACTGTGGGTAGCCCCTAGGCACGTAAAGCATGAAACCAGCTAAACTCAAGCTAATTAATCCCAAACACACACTCATCGTCTTCTCGCACATGAAATCTCAGAGACACTCAGGCACGCACACACAGTCCCCGGGGGAGGGGGCAGGAAAGGGGGATGGTCTGATGCCCTCCTCCTTGTGATGATGTTTAATAATAAACAGCACTTTAGTTCATTATATCCCACAAAAGTGAACACCGCGTTGTTCATTTTTATGCCTCCCTCACACACAGAGCTGAGAACAGAAGTATTAGCAGACGTACAGCCCTGAACGTTCCCACCACGCTTTAAACATTCACGCACCACTTCTTCCACCAGATAAGCGGGCAGATGTACACATTCCCATTCCATTCAGACATATCTTCCCTCCTATGATCTCACGCAGCCACCCAGCAGCATCGTCAGAGATCTGCTGGCTTCGCTTAAACAAACAGCAAACTTCATGCTGACTTCAACGGGGGCCAGGACTTAATGCGTGGGTTTTTTTAGACACAGGAATTCAAGCGCTTACACCCTGTTCCTCCTGCTACGCATCTGACACTGACAGTCTCATACATGCCCAGACACTCCCCCTTCACACGCAGGCGTTCGCACAAGCCCACACACTCTCACACTGACTCAGATGCACAGGCTGCACTCCCTCACCCTGCGGTGACACACCAGGCTCATTTGTCTCTTGCTCGGCTAGTCAACAAGAGTTAAAACCTGGCAGCGAAGAAAACAAAGGGGTGCTAGTTACTCAGGAACAGGGGAAAAAAACCCAACAACAATTATTTGTAAGATGAAAAATTATTTTTCTCTGAAGTACAAAAAAAAAGTAATACATCTTGTACGTCACCAGAAAGCCAGCTCCACACCTTTTAATCAGGAATCTTGTAATATTTGATTATATTTAATTAAACCCTCTTCAATCTCCTCACACGTAGCCTCAAAGCTTAGAGTGGATGGAGCACATAAAGGATTATTTCCTGGATAAATGCATTCCAAGCAAAGTAACGTCTCATTACAAAGCAAAATCCCAGAAAACAGGTAAAATTTGGCAGTAATTTCTTACTACTGACTTGCTCTAGAAAATTTCTCACTGAGGCTTCCTTATTTTGGAACATTCGTTTACAAGGCTCTCGCATTACCCTGGGAAACAGCACGTCAGGAAAAAGAAAAGAAGTTGTACCTCTCCAGCTTCCCATTTTTAGATTAAATTTAAAGCAACCACTATATCTGTTTGCCAGTTAAAACAAACTCCGAAATTATTGGTGTCTCTGTTAGTCTTCCACTGACATACCAGGCAATTCTCTTTCTAAACCACCAAGGGTACCTTAAACCTTCAAGTAACTTCAAAGATTTAAGACTCCTCAACTCCAAAAGGGATGCTTCGCTTCAGCGTGCCCAGGTTCAGGAGCCCCTGCGATACGCAAGAGGATCTCCCAGGGTTCGAGGGGTCCTGCTGTGCCAAGGAGCTAAGTCAGTGACTTCTGGTCATTTTGAGCAGTATCTTTAATGCTATTTCAATATCGTTATTCCTCCCTTGCTTATCATTTAAGTTTTGCTGCTATTTTTAAAGTACCGTATGGAGCCGAGTCTCCTGACAACTCTCAACATAGAAAGCAATGGAAGTTAAGACGATCAAAATTTGTTGGCATTTCTATTTCAGCATTTTAACATCCCCAATCAGTCGCTAGTTTTTAGAACCCCCACTACCCATCACCAAGAGCAACGCTCTATTTGCACAATTTCAACACAGGAAGATGTCTCGGAGGGGATTTCAGTCCCCAAGTACTAACCATCTCACGCGAACCACACCTCCCTTGCTGAAGAAAGGAAGTCTAGTGGTCTTAAAGTAAAGTAGCAAAATAAAATAAAAGCAACAGCCCGAAGACAGAACCTAACGCCGCAGCAAGAGGAAGCAAACCCAGACGGACAGACTGCCTCGCAACTTTCCGCGGGGCTGAAGACCCGTCCGAGCAGGCAGGTTCCCCCCCGCTGAAACCTACCGGCTTTTGCTCCCCTCCAGCGAGATTCCTGCGATTTGACCCAATTTAAGGCCACCTTCCAAACCAGATTAGCCCTCTGGTGGGAAAAAAACCAAACCAAAAACACACAACAAAAAAAAAACCCTTCAGCGACTGCTGCAGCCAGGCACTCGCACGCCAGTATTTCCACCTTAAAATGCCCAAACGCCTGCGTCTCCAGTCGCGCGTCCCGAGCTGTTTCTCCAGTTGCCTTCGGGGTTACCAAGAGACGGCGGGGAGGGGAGGCGGGGAGAGGAGGGAGCAGGAGGGGAGGCAGAAGGGGAGGCAGGCCGGGAGCAGCCGGACCGAGCCCCGGCGCTGCGGGGAGCGGCAGCCGGGCTCACCGCCGCCCTGCCCGCCCAGCGGTAGGTGGCACGCCGCCCTGCCCGCCCCTGAGCTCCCTCTACTCCTCACATGTTCTCCTCGCTGTTTTAAATATCGCTTCCCGAGAGCGGCCGGCAGGCAGCTGCGCGGCCCGGGGAGGAGCTCTGAGGCANAAACGAAAAGGCAAAGCTGAGCGGGCTGAAGCGTGACCCGCTCCCACACGCGTGACGGCCATTCGTGTCCCTTCCCGCGTCTAAAGTCCCCGTATTGAACCCGCACCTCACCGGAGAAAACCGAAAGCGCGGTGACTAGATCATTCCCAACAGTCAGGGGATAAGAAATTCCTTTGCGTTTGATTTCGTTTCACCTCTAAACCTCGCGAGCCCCAGCGCCTCACCCACCCGGGGCCGTAAGGAGGATTTCCTCAGGCAAAAAATAACTAGTAATAGGCCGCTGACAACACACAGGCGTGCGTGCGTGTGAGCTTGCACGCCAGGAGGGAGCCGCTTCCGAGAACACGCAAGTTTGTCGGCCCTTGCAGCTTAAAAGTCACGCAGCACGCTGGAATAAACAGTCCTCACTAGGGCCAAAGATAGCACTCACAACTTCCAAACATCACTGAATTTCACGGCGCGTGTTACTCAAAGAACACTAATTAATGACTAAGAAGCAAACCAGAAGCCCATCCTGGAACGGTCTCACCATGACTCACTTTCAGTACCTACACGGCGTGAGCTCAGCCCCTTCTCGCACAGGGCTGCCGGGGTTCGGGCCTGTACTCATTACTGCCTGACACACTCTGAAAAAGAAAGCATCAAGTTCAGCAAATAGAATGAATTACAGTAAGTTCCTATGTACGTACATGGTGTATTTGATCGGTGGAATTCGTTAAGAGCATAGTTAACTTTCTTTTCTCCAAAAGCCATCAGCATGCTGTCATCTTTTGGCTGCACGCTGTGCGTGTGAGAGAGCACGGTGGATTAGTTCAGTTGCTGGTGTGACGGCCGGGGATGCTTCCCTGGTGAATCACACCCTTGTACTGCTGTAGGAAATTTCAGTAGGACACTTCCATCAATTCACACGGACTCCAAGCGCATCTGCATCACTAGCTTGGCCAGATAAAATAACCTACAAAGAGGTAAATAACTTCCAAAGCTAAAATTTATGTTGATGGGGTACCTATTTATCTGTTATTGTTTTCTGTTTAAACAAAGCCAGTCTTTCATTCCTTATGCTCAGTGATTTTATGAAATTATATACACAGAAAGTACAGGCATCTGGAAAGAAACTGTCATTTTAAGATGGCACAAGCTGTACCATGCATCTTGAAAATGCTGCACAGCTGCGTTTATAATGCAGGGGGAACATGCCATTTCTACAAACAAATTACAAAAATTGAGCTTCGTGCAGTTGGAGCTGACTTCTTATCGAATGACATACTCCAGGCTGAGTAAAGAAGGCATCTGTATCTACAGGAGCTGAAAACAAATAATCATCTGTAAATTAATTGAAGTCTTGAGCATCTGAAAGCTCAGACAGGCACAGCCTCGCACTCTGTCTGGACTCGACAAAACAAGAGCTGTACCAAGCACGGTGACTGGCAATGTGTCATATCCTCATTTACTGAGAAAGAACTGTAGACACACTTGCACTTCTATTACCAGAACTGAAATTATCTGTTTGGAATAGCTTATTTCATGCACGAGATATAAATAAGTAGCACATATGGCTGAACTACACACGAAGGTACGCACAACTCCCACTGCAGCGGGAATGCGAGGATGTCACCGAGGAAAGGAGGAGGCCTGGAATAACCATCTTGCTCAAAACAAATGTATAATTAAAGGAAATACATCATGGCACACCAGCAGATCATACACCCATTTCTAAGGCTGCTCCACACAAATATATAAAGAAACTATGATCACCATGCAAGTATGATCTCATTTTTAAATACATGTTTAAATCTTAAGCAAGAGAAAGAAAGCTTTAATTATTTCTTTCAGATGGTAAACTGCATCAGAGTGAATGCAGTAATTTGCAATTCTGACTTGCAAATAATGGAATAATCAGCTCGCACACTTCACATGCTGATGAAAGAAGGGAAATGTCTTAGACTTAAATGTCCATGCTAAAAAAAAAGTGTTCTCAGGCTCCAACACATTTTCTCTCAGAAACAAGACCTCCTTTTCTACCTCAATTCTTGCACAATGAACATTCTTAACTTCTTAAAACACATCCCAGCACAGGGAGCTTAACTGTCCTTTTCTGATGTTTTATATGAAGTGACATCAACAAATGCTGGTGGGAACTGGAAGATGCTGCGGACCAAGGCGGCACACAAAAGGTGTGCTGCATCTTCCCCGTTCCTCTGAAGCCATTACCTCCCAAGTCCATCCTGCACAGACTCTTGCTCTCTGCATTTTCAGGAGAAGGGAGAGGAACAGTCACTGCCACAAGCTCTTATTTTAGCTCGGTGTATTTTTGCCAGATAATCCAGCAGAAAAGAGAGCTGTCAGACTCCACATTCTCTGCCTCCCACAACTTCTTGTTTAAGAGTGGTATATACCACCATTTTAACAGCAGGCAATGGTAAGAAGGTTCCGGTATAACCCAATTAATATAGAGACCCAGAAATCAAAGTCTAACCTTTTCCATAGTTGTATTTCACACGTTCTTGGGATGCCTTTACCTTGCAAACTGCCTCTTCACCACCTTTGTCAGGCTGCTCTAATGGACCACTCCCTTTAAGGTACACATTGTGGAAGAAACAATGAAAAACTACTGTCAACTTCCTTTTCAAGTGGAAAGTAAAGGTTCCTGAAGGAAAGTTAAAACAGCAGGCCACGGTGATGCTACATGTGCCCACTTGCAGTAACACGTGGGGAGAAAGCTATGGTTCTCCTCACGGAAAGGTAAACCTCAGCTATGGTAACTCACGTTCTGCCACCAAAGCAGAGGGAAAAACTGTTGGCAGTGGCTAGCAGTGGGGGGGGGAGCCCTCTCATTGAAGATTAAGAATCCCTGCAGGTGCAGTTTGGGGGATGTTGTAGGTTGACGTTTTGGGGAGCAAAACCAATGCCATATATAGACCAACATGTTTTAAAACCTTTTCCCTCCAGATTCTTTGCAACAAGGAAGAGAAGTTCATGAAGCTAAAAATACTTCCCTGCCTTCAGGATATCTTTCTAAACAGCATTATCTAGTTCAGTCAACTGTCCAAAACTTTTATGTTTACGTTTTTGTCTTCTCAGTTATGGAGCAGGTGAACATTGAAACTAATGCAAAGAAAAGGCAGGATGTTATGTGGTATTATGTGGCACACACCTTAGTATCTAAGGCAACCTTTCCAGAAAAAGTGATTCAAGGTCATCGTGCAAAACCATCAGTACTGCAAGACCGCTTCTCATTGATAGTACGATAATTCATTTACTTGATAGTAGGATAATCACAAAACCACTGCTATCATTCCAAGATCTTGCTACTCAACACAGCAGTTGCATGACTGAAAGTCATGCTTACAGGAAGTTATGTGGGTTGGAAGGTAACTAATAATACTGTGCTTAGGTGGTTGTCACTGATTTCCAGGCATCAAAAAAATTCCTCTTGTGAGGAATCTCAGTGCTACTGTCCCCAGTGTATGTTAGACACAGAGAGTATAAGCAATGCACCTCACTTTACACAGTAAATCAAGAGGATGAAGTTGACTTCAGTGGTATCAGAGTTTCCTTCAAGAACTTCTCTATCATTTCTCCAATGTAGTCAATCACTACACATTTTACTTTTCCTTTTAAATCACTTTATAGCACTGGATTTTCCACCGTGTACAAATAAAGAAATCAGTACATACTATTACTACATAAAATACTTACATCTACAGTTCCGGGCTTTTTTTTCCTCTTAATATTATGTAATTACATTAATATTTTCTTCATCTTCTCTGCTATAACAATTAAGCAAAAATACAAAATGAGATATATCCAAGGTTAAGCAACAAGTCAGTGGTAACTAGAAGAGTGCCTTGACTCTCTCTTCAAAGGGAACATACAAATATACGTGCCTCTTTCTTTGCTATGTAGCAGCAGATACGAATGCCGAAAATAACAAAAAGGAAAGAAAGTTGTTATTCTTAAGCTACTGAACCATTATCATTATTTGCAGTAGGAAACAGACTACAAAGTCATACCACCTTCAGTTAAAATACTAAACTTCTGACTTTGATTTCACAGTGGAAAAACAATCAATCTATTAATGTTTTACAGTACCGAACAAAAGATGTATATTAAGGAAATCAATATGAAACCCAGGAATTCCTGTATGTAGCTAATTTTTACTGTAACCCTTTAACATTAACCAAATACATGGTTCTTTTCCATACTAATGCTTGATGATAAATGCTAGTCACCTTCAAATAAAGTTCCATCCCTACCCTTGTTCTGACATGGCCATGCGCCAGCAAGTCAGGTTATGTAAGTCCCAAGGGAAAAGAAATGTCAATGGTGCAGACATTTTTTTAAAAGTTAACAGATGGGAAAAGAGAATCTCTGGTCAGTGCACTCTGTTATCAAGATGTGCTAACTCCTCCATACCTATTGGACTTTTGCAACAGTCCATTTTTCATCATATGATATGTCAACAGACTCAGCCTATTATAGGTAATTTTTTTTTCTCTCTTACAAGTTGCATAAATAAAATATTTATAATTTTTATTCTCCATGCATATTTCTACCCTCCCTCTTAATAGTGAGATAGGTTAATTTTTTTAATTATTTTTTTTTTTAGAAGTTAAAAAAGCACTTGCTGTGTTTATATGAAGGTGAAATAATGTGAGCCAGTTTTCACTAACCGAGAGGAACGCAGCAGAGGTTTCCTCAACACCTGTATTCTAGTAGCCTTTTCGGGAGTGACACCTAGTGGGCTACATCTCACTTTGGTCCATCCTGAAGATTAAGAGGACAGAAATTTCAAGGTCCAAACATGCTGAGATAAAATTTTCTATTTAATTAAAGTCTTCCTCCAATGGAAATGCTCAACATTGACCACATTTAGGCCAGGCTGGTAGATGTAACTTCAGGTCAGGAGGACCTCCAGGGAGCAGGAAATGGTTCATGCCATAGCCTAGAAAAGAAGCTGGGCCCCTACTTTTCTGGGGGACATGTGTTGTCTATCTGTGTTTTTAAAAGTGGCTGACTTCCAGACACTGCCAGAATGAAGAACAGCTTCTGAAAATGTCATTATATTCAGAGCAAGATGATCAGTAAGTAAACAACTATAGTAATTACTATTCCTTCTTGTGCCCTATTGCTATCAGATACAGCCAGGAATCTTAGATAACTGAGCAGTACTGCATATCTGACTGGTAGATGCATTGGCTCTTTGGAGGACAGCAATGAGCTAAAACCACAGTGTTTTTAAGAAAAATATAAACACAGATTATTCTTCTGGTACTATCCACAAGCAAGTAAAAATCCAAACCTCATCTGCTTACACATGATAATCTAGAACTGGTATAAACGGAAGAGGGCGGCTAGTTTAGTCTTTAAAATAAAAATCTTCTTGCTAGTTAAATGACATACTCACTGTGTGGTGGTGAGTTTTTAGTAAAACCTCATATTCTTCTCTTTTACACTACTCAAAAGAAAAGTATCAAAACTAGAGTAGTTCCAATTCATCAATATTAGTAAATTAAACCTTTGGAATCCAGACCCAATTTTTACATTTGGAGCAACAAAAAAATAGTAATTTCCTTGGTCTCAAATGCACTTTCTTTTAATATCTTGTACTAGTAATTAGAAGTTTTAAAAGCATATCATTCTGTTTCTCTTATTTAATAAAAACTGAAAGTTTGGTGAAAACAGCACTTTGCAGGAAAACCCCCTACATATATTACACATATGAATATCACCACACTTCTAGTTATTTTGCTGACTGTCAGATAATCTTATCTCTGTGATTTATGAATCATGTATTTGGACAGGGAATGCATGATCCAGAAGCGGGCCTTTTTCCTGGAAAATTTGTTGGAGTTAATCATTTCTCCAGAGATATCTTACTGTCCTAGGACTGCAGTCTTAGAGGAATGGACCTAGAACTTTGGCCTACATGTGCAGCAGAACACTTCGATGCTTTTAGCATATCAGTACAGTAACATTATGCAACTTACGCTGAAGCATTACTAAGAGTTCCTGTCTATCTTATGAAACAAGAAATAATTTTATCACAGAATAGAAACAGAAGAAAATTGTATCAGTCATACTCAAGTCAGCATTCTCTCAAGAAGTCATATTTCTAGATGTTTTCTTCTGCAGCTGTACTATCCAGTGTTGTACCAGTTTGAGAGAGAAATTAATGATGCTTCAAGAAAAAAAAAAAAGAAAGAAAAAAAATCCCAAGATCTTATTCTTAAAATGCATGTTGTGAGCACTTGCAGGGCATCGGGCATAAATTAAGAACCGGTAACATGTTTTAGTACACTAAAAAAACCCCAAAAGTCTAAATAGCATTTTGTGACTGGAGTCTGAAGACAGCCTTCATCAGTGTGAACAGGACTCCTGGAAACAGTGTCTGTCCTTCAAAATTGCATTTCCTGACTTGCTTCCCCGCAAAGTACCATATATCCACTCGTGTATGTTACAGACCGGAGAGAGGCTCTGTGGCATTACACCAATTCAAGCATCCATCCAATTTTGAGTTTGATTTAGATACATGACTTAATACACAAAATGACAGAGATCCCCACAATGGAGACACACGTTTGGTTCACGTAGGATTTTTGTTGAACTGGTGCACCCTCTTGTGGAAGTCTCTTAGATGAGTGTAAGCCACGTGGATTTAGTTAAGGCCAAGGCATCACTTACCATGCATCCCTAACACGAGCAAAACCAACTGGTTCATATAATACCGTGTAACTTCTGAGAGTTTTTGAAGGTTAATTCTAAAATGCTGATGATTGTGGAATGCATGGATCCTGCCACAAGTAAGTAGTAATGTGGGGATGGCAGTGCTTTGTTCCTTCTTTAGGATGAATCCTATTTAAACTGAACAGAATGCAATGTTCCTTTATAATGCAGTGTTGGCCAACTAAAATTTAAGCAGCCCTAAAATTAACAGCTAGTTCTATCTAGCAGACGGGTCGTTTACTATCTGTGTGCAAATAATGTCCATTCCTGAACCAAAAATTCCAACAAATTATAAAGGGACACCTGGAAGGTTACGGTACCGTAGTATTTTAGATCTGACAGAACAGCAAAGAGCTGCTCACTATAGCAAAACTTCATTAGGGCTTTAGTTACCCAGTAAAACACTAATTCTACAAAGACCTGCAACACCCTTGGAAAGCTGAAGGTATGAATGAAGATCCGTGTAGGCATCGCTTGAAAAGGCCAATCCTTACAATAAAAAAAGGAGAGGTATTATAAATATGACTGCCCTTTCTCCCAAGCTCTGCAGGATTCAAACAGCAAGGAGGAAAACAGCAGCATTCACATCTTAAAATTAAAAATAAAATAAGTGAACGGAAGAAATTAACATTAAATTCAACCAAACATTTTTCTTCTCAGATGCACGAGATGAAGAATAAAAATCTGAAGCTCAGGAAATACTGTTAATATTCAAACCTCAAACTTAACAGTGCCTCCTGAAAATGGCAATAATAATGGAAATTATTCACAAACATATCACGTGCACCTGATGGGCTAGGCATAGTTCCAGATCAGCTGTACCAAGCAACACAGTAAAATTCTAACCTCGAATAATGATACAAAACCATCTGGAAGAAAATGGGGTGAGTCCTTCATTTTGCTCAATACATACGTAAGCAACCAACTCAAAGAAATGCACACATTACTTTAGAAATCCTGCGTGTCGTCCGTCAGCACTGCATGGCATACAGTTTGTCTCCGGGTTGACTCCCAAAACCTCCCTGCTGGGATGGATACCGTCTGCAGAACACATAAATAAATAAAGCCACAGTGTTAGATAATATCATGCAGAAAACAGCAAAATGATTGCTATATTCAGCAGATGTTCTTTGTCTGAAATAGCCTTAAGTGACTGAGCAGGAGAGATGCTCTGCTCTACATTTTAGAATTTGAAAGACTATGTCTTTACAGAATTATTGTGTGGAAATACACTCTAAAGGCTTTCTTTCCAGAATTCAGCAACCTATGCGTTGCCAAATTCGGCATTCCAGATACTGTCTTGCTATATTAATGTTGTTCATGAAGATTTTTTTTCTTTTATATTTCTTAAGATTTTTTAAATTAGGAAAAAAACATAACTTGGAAGAATTTCCTCTAACACATAGGTCCGGGTTGAGTCTAGCCATGATGGCAAGCTAGAACACACAAAGCTAATTCTGTTTTCTGTGGATTAATCTCCAGTCTAAACCAATATGGCATTAAATAAATGAACCTGAATCAATTCCATCCAGAGCTACCTCAAATCTGCACCACACTCAAGATCACCACAGGTGTGTAGCTCTACTGCTTCTGTGCCACAGAAGTTTGGAACTGCTGTCCCTTAACACGGGCTTTACATTAAGCTCAGTAGATACAACCTGGAGAAGAACTAGACCACTGCGACACCAGAGTGGCTGCCCGTAGTTAGCCTGGCTCATGTCCTACTTGTGAAGTCTAGGTCCACAGCAGACTCCCTGGATCCAACACTGCCGCTGCAGAGCGCACCTGCGCATACCTGGACCTTGCTTCCTTGCGACAGGTATCCTGGGAGAGCTTTCTGTCCCAGCTAGGAAGCAATGCCCTTCTCAGCGCTAGCACTGCTACAACCAGCCTGAGTCTTACAGAATCCTCAGTATTAGTATTAACTGGATTCCTTCTTATCTCCAGGCTTTTTATACCTGAGCTCAACCATTACCTACAGTTCCAAAGCTGGCTGGATAGGATTCCTATCTATTTCATTTCGTACAGACTGTTACAGTGAAATGGGTATTACCATGATGAGTTCAAACGTTTGTGATGTGCAAGACCAGTCTGTGTTACATATGATTTCAAATAACCATTCAAAAGATGAAGCAGTCAGAAATACCCCCTTTTATTCACTCATCCAAACATTCTTCACATGGTACTTCTGTTTCTAGTTCATCCTTCTTACTTTAGCATTTTAGGAACCCTCAGCACACAGATGGCCAACTCTCCTGACTACGCCTTATAAGCTACAATTTTCCTATGGCTAAAAACCAGAAGACTTTTGCCAAACTCAAGGCTGCAGGAATGGGAAACCCCAGAGGTAACTCACAGGTGGAAAGTGACCCCAACTACCATGAGATCCTCCTACCCTGCTAGAGGATGGAGCAGTAGCAGGCGGGTGGGTGGGTGCCAGAATGACACATTTCAGATTCAGAAATCCCATCTGGCTGACTTCCTCCCACTAACAGGGATTCAGACCGCTGAACTGGACTGGCATAATCCCACTGCAGATCACCTGATATATCCCTGGTGTGGGGACCACATGGGAACTGCTTATAATCTGCCTGTTGTTAGAGAGCCACAAGCTGACTATCCCACATTTCAATGATCATTTCTGATTGCCTGGCATCCTTTGTGCCTAAATATACAATCACAGGCAGCAACTAAATAAATGGGCCCAACAGGCAGCAATAAACCTGGGCCCTAGAGACCAGTGCTTCACTGCCCCGAGTCACACCCTCAGCTCCTTTTGCCATCCCACTGCCTACCAAATGTCTTCCACACACAGACCACAATTTGGTAGGTCTGCTTACATTAAAGGCTCATTCATTCAACTTCCTCAGTCTCCTTGTGCTGAAGCATTAATGAGGCAGCTCCCAGGCTTATTTTCACCACGTCACAAAAGGCCAGTGTAAACTGTAAGAAAGTTTACAGCACCTCCACATTAGGTGGCACACCCAAAGCTGCGTGTCTAGAAGAGTCCTCCTGAGCAGGCGAAAGTTACAGTTCCCCTGTGGCCTCCACACAACAAACGGCTTGATGGCCATCCTTGGATCACATCTGGCTGCAGTATCAGTCTGCACGAACCTCCACAGGACCCAAAACAGAGGATTTTGTGCTTGACCAGAATAAAAAGTGAAAGATATGCAAAAGGATTAAACAAAGCACCAAAATTTTGCATTTCCTGCTTTCAGAAGCTTTTATTTGGATTATCTGTGGGACGCACCTGCAGATCTCAAAGCCACATGGGAACCAGACCTTGATGTTTGAGAAACAGATGCCCCAAATATTGAATATTAGGTTCATTCTTACCTGTAGTTATTTTCCAAATATTGCATTTGATACTGCTTTTAAAAAGCATGGTCAGTTCCATGCTCTATCTGAGATAAATGCTGAGCAAGCCAGCCCCCTGAGAATCTATTTACAGACATGATTTCATTCATTTGCTCTATACACAGAAGAACCTAACAACGAAAGCTTAAAAAATGCTAAAGGAGGAAACTGGAGCAGATGAGACCATTTCCAGGCACCAAAAATGGGTCACATATGCTACACTGAGCTCCCTTCAGATACAGCAAGTGTCACAGAAATCCAGCAAGCTTCAGCTTTTAGAAATTGAAGGTGAGCGTAGCAATCCATTATTTCAATGCAGTGTTCTCAGAAGGTAAAAGAGAACAGCTCATGAAGCAACAGCGCTAGATAATGTACTTTGTTCACATCAATTGTTACTGCAACTATCTTCCCTTTTCCTAACACAGGGCCATTCTCGTCCCCTTAGAGTCACAGATTCTTCCCTAATTCATGTCCAGATAAGAAAGCGATCTTCCTGTGTGCTGGCTGGAAACAACACTGGTTCAAGACAGTGCCATTCCTTACCAACCCCCAGACTGTCCCTCCAGCTGTGCCAGCTGTGCTCTTTTGAGGACTACATTCTAAACCATATTGAGGAACTGATTTGGCTGCAAAATACAGCCAGATCATGTCTCCAGTTTTAAACCTCAGACACCACAGAATGCTTCAAAAAAAGCACAGCACACAGAGAAGAAATGGAAAGCTGCTCATCCACCTAGTTCACACAAAGATAGCAGAAGCTCCTCAGTTTATGAGCATCATGCACGTTTATTCAAAGGAGATTTTTCTTTTGTATTGCAACAATCCCCAATCAGCTGACCCAAAACTCGGAACACTAATCCCTTGCTGCATGACAAATTTCAATACATCCAAGTAAACACAGGGATTTCAGAATATTAGAAGAGTGCAATTTTGAACAAAGAGGGGGTTTTCAATCTTAACTGTAGTGAAGCTTTTGCTCTGCTCTAATTTAATTCTTGGACATAGTTTAGTCCACTGACTCTGGAACGAATGCCATTGAGAAAGTTAGTTTGAATTTAGATTTAGATGTGAATGTGAAAACCTAGCAGCTTTCAAAACTACGGAATTTATTTCCCAACTAAGTGTTGAGGGGAGGGGAGTACGAGGAAACACGGAAAGAAATCTGCCTAGATTTCTTCTAGCCAGAATGAGGGAATAGACAATTTCCCCTGAGAACTGCAATAGGCAGCTGCAAGATTAAGTCTTAGTCACAAATTTTTTAGGCTGTTTCTACACTGCTTGGAAATGTTCTCCATTTCAGTGAATTACTAAGCTAAGACAACAGAGTAGACAGAAGTGTTCCAGAAATGTGAAGTGAAATGGTTCAGCTAGAACAATTAAACAAATGCAAAAGGAAGCGGTCACCCCCAGAGGACTTGGAAGTGAAACAGTTACTGAAAGCAAATAATAGATACTGCTTCTGTGCTTAACAAAACCCCTTTTAGAGAAGCAAACAAAACCAGAATGGTTGGTAAGTAGACAGCAAAATGAATGGCTCCAAGGTCAGACAAGTTTATGTGTTAGCTTTGGATATAGGATCACAATGTAGTTGCATATGGAAAATACAAAGGTATTTTCATATGAGTGGGATCATTCCTCTGGCTGTGCTATGATTTAAACTAAAATCTATATAGTCCTAGCATATAGATAATGAACTGAAAAAGATGCAAGAGATTGCACAGATGCTTCAACTCCACAGTAGAACATCAAATCCAGGGTAAACACTGACTCAAGGCCGAAGGCACAATATCCTTTTTAGACTAACTGAAAAAGAGGAAAACACCACCACCCACCCCCCCCAAGTATAACAATATACACCACTGGTACTAAAGAAAAAAACATGTGCAAGCATCTGGAGACAACATCAAAGGAACGAGACTCTCCTTTACTGAAAGACAGCTGGACTCACTGCTGTCTTCCATTCTATAACCGGCTGAAATAAACAACTTTAAAGTATCAGGTATCTCTTAAATGTATCTCTGAAGATTTACTCTGACAAACTAATGTTATAAAAGCAAACAACGGAGAGGGTGTATCAAAGTCCATGTTGAGAACGTTTGTTTTGCTATAGAGAGATTAAGGGTGTGCACTGTAATTCCACACAGCACACAATGTTCTAAGTTACTTTTATGAACACGAATAGTACACCACCACAGAGATCAGCTACAATCACAAATATTATTTTCTGTGGGATTCAGAGAAGATTCTTGGCAGTCAGTATTTCTTTTTGATACAGCTGTTACTGTTGGAATGCGATAATGATCACTATCCTGAAAAAGACACTTTCTGTCTGAGGGTGTTTAAGAATTCTTCTGTTAAACAAGATGCCAGCTACCACGGTAACTAACGACAGAGCAATTCACTTAGTGGTAAGAAATACGGGGATGTCCTAATACTAACACTGGATAACAGCAAAAATGGTCCTATTTGGTCTGTTCAGGCATAAAGTATTAATCTCAGGGGAGGTTTTTTCCATCGGTTTTGCAAGCTAGAAAACAGTTATCAATATTAGAAGGCCCGTATAAACCATCACTCTCTAAGAGCTTGCCATCTTTTCAGCAGAGCTATGCCAAGAAAGAACTGCAGCTCAAAATGATAGAGAATTTTCAATACAGTTGAGAAGTCTTCCTCACAGAAATGATCTCTGCGTGTTCCAAGGGTTTAGGTAGGCATAGCTGGGCAAGCGTAATCAGAGTCTGACAGAAAGGTCACTTTACGCAACTTGAAGAAACGCAGCAGATGTCACTTGAAAGAGCTGCTACACAAGATTCTGTAATACATTAATTCGCTGGAATGCATAAATAAAAAAGAGGGAGAGAGAGAAATAAACAGATGTTCAGAAAGTTACTGATCAATGGCCAGTAATAATCAAGATGTTGAAGACTGCTGGCTACATAAGTACAGCTACATAATCTCTGGCATCTGCCTTCGGAATGCCCAACTCCTCCCACCACGCGCAGTCCAGACATCAGTTACATCCAGGTATTCCTGCACTGACCTGCTGGATGGAGACACACAGGAGAAAAGGAACCGTGATCTGGTCAGAACAACTCCGCATCACTGTACTGCTGTTTGCTACCAGAGCTACAAAGACTCTTCAGTCCTCAGGCACCTACTCCTGGTGCTGTTATGGTGACGGAAAGAGCCACTACAACAGCTTTCTGGTTCTGCTCTCGACCCATCTGAGGTTGCTCCCCGTCTCTGCTGTTTTACAGGAATTTCTCCTTCTGCACATTAGGGATTCTTTTAGGATTTCGACACCTAAAGGAAGAGATGGCACAAATTAACCAACTGAAAAAACCCTAGTAATAAGTTATGGAATCATTAGAGGTATTTTTTGTTTGTAAGACAGTCATATTAATGAAAACCATTCTTAGACCCTGGGACACTAAGATTCATATTAGCACAGAAGATGAAAAATAAAACTTTGCTAAAGAGCAAAAATTTACTGTTCATCACCTACTTTGGGGACTCTGCTTTTCAATCCGACACAACTGTGTTTTGGAGTCTATACTTCACACAGATAAATGGCAACAATAAAACAGACAAAACAAATCCTGCTGGGAAATACCACTGTCCTCATTTAAAATTTTAAGTTTGGTCCAGCTTAGAGATTTAGGGAAAAAGTGAGAGCAGTAAAGATAATCCTTGTATTTCTAGAATATTTATGAGAGTGTCTGTGTTTTAGAAGGAAATTTGGTAAGAAACATACTTCATAATTACAAAATAACAGCATTACTATTTCTATTATCAGGAGCACTTTTGCTTTTGGGTCACAGAGCCACTGTTCCTCTGATTTTGATGCCTTATGTTCCCGATGGCTTCTGAATGAGGATTCAGACAAGATGCAGCCAGCACAACGCAGATTTAGGCACTTAAACAAAAACTTGAATTGTTTTGACAGAACTTGCGGGGGGGGCACTTACTTTTGGGGAAATAACTATGACATACTTAAAGCAAGTATGAAACTTCAGCAACAGTTTTGTCATATGCAGTGTTCTGCTTAAAGCTACAGTTTGCCAGTGCCAGGATTTTTAAAAAAGCAAAGTGTTCATTTGTTTTTTCAAGAAAATCTTTCATCATTTCACTGCCTAAAACAATCTCGTACTTCATCTTAATGGAGAGACAGATGGTCACCAGGCAGATTTTGTTCCAAATCCTTCCCATGTAAACCCAAACCAAGAACAAAAAGTTAGACTTAATTACATTCCACCACAACACAAAACAAGTTTACCCAGATGAGTGGAAGGAAGAAATCTGTGCAAGAACAGAGTCAATTATTACAACTGAATCTTGAAACAATCTTAATCTTTCCCATGATTTCCAACTATTTTATACAACTCTAACAATGTTCTTTAATAAGAAAATTCTTATGATTGGTAACATGGATGAAATAGCGACGTTACCTACTCCACATTTAGTTTTAACGTGTTTTACAAAGAAACCCAGACTGATCCCCACTCTCGTTGCAGCACCATTCTCAGTACAGATTTCAGAATGCCATCTAATGGGCAAACAGCATTTCCTGCCAGTGGAAGCCAGAAACGGCTGACACCATTTCAGAACAGGTTAATAACACACAGAGATGCGAGGGTGTAAGGAACAGAGACATCAGAAGGAACAGGTACCCACATGCTTCATGTAACAGATACTCATCAAAAAGAAATAAATCAGTGAAGGTCAACGTTTGCAAAACCAGTGAAACATACACATGCATCTTTAGGTGCTTAAAGACCTTGAAGTAACAATCCACCAAAACATTGTAGAGTACTTCAATAATTTTCACAGAGAAAATAATTTTTTCATTTAAAAAGTCAGAATTCCTGGTTAAATAAAAAAAAAAAATCCTAACTTTTCCATTTTAAGACAGCCACAGAAATATTTAGAAATTAAGAATACACAGCTCAATAATATTATAATCCAGTTAGGTGTGGGAGCCATCACCACCCGCTCAACAGCATTAAAAGCACCTACGCAGGATCTCTGAAGTTAGCATGGAGGCAGAGGAAAGCCACATATGCCGGTTCACTGGAGCTACAGGGAGAAACACACCACCCGCCAATGACGAATCCCGCAGGCCCCTCGTTTCCCAGCAATGGAACACCCAGCACTGGTCCCGACCTGCGGCATTACCCCTGACCAGGGGCAGGTACGGCTGCCAACGAGAGGAGGACCGGGGGTGGGCACGGGGGAAGGACAGGTCCGCGGCTGCGGCAGGCAGGGACCTGCAGCCCCCACTCCTGCGCACAGGCACGGCTGCCATCGGTGCTCACGGGCCTTTCCGCTGGTACTCAGAGCTCCCGCGCTCCATCCGATGTGTCGGCTAACCCAGCCCGGGAATCCCGGCTGCAGGCGTAATTCCGAGCCAAGGAAGGTCTCGCTAGCGGAAGCGTAGCTCCTATAGCTGCCTGCGGATGATACAACATTAGCGATAGCATTCTGCTAGCACACTACATTCAATACGCTTTGAATCGTGAAAATCCACTCTCAGTTTGGCCTTCCAAATTTATTACAAGGTCAAACAGCAGAGTCCTAGTGCACTTAAATCTTTTATGACTCTCTATCCTAATGAATTATGACTTTTGAGCGTATCAATTTAACTTCATTTCCAGCTAGCATTTCCTCATTGCGTGCACCTCGTATCTTTTCTTGCAAAGAATATTAGTAGCTGGGGGGAAATACACGGGAAGGATGACTTTAATTAAATTTTTAAACGACACACACTTTTTTTTAAATAAAGTCTCCTTAAAACGGTTACGAGTGTTAAGGAAAAAGTGCTGTCCCAAGAGACAGGGAGCACTCCAGGCACCCCAGCCCACCAGGACAAGGACCCTAAAGCTGTTACCGCACCAGCAAGCCCTCCGCGCTTCCACGCCAGACACGGCTGCTACTGCCCAAACTTCCGTGGGCTGCCCCACGCCGTTACCACAAACTGCACAGGGACCCTCAAAAACCGCGGTGCGGGCCCTGCGCGGGGCTGCCCAGGCTGGCGTGCCTGAGTCGGGGAGGTCACGGAACGCTTCCACGAGTTAAAACAGCAGGGAAACGCTTTTCAGAAGCGTAACGAGACTTGATTGTTTCACAGAAGAACAGCAGAAGCACCTGCCCACGGTACCCCTGCTGTGGGAGCTGGAGGTTGGGGGTTTCCAGGTGAGAAGGACCGAAGGGGAAACACGTTTCGCTCCTTCCCCCGCTCAAACCGCTGCAGCTTCGGCCGCCAGCGCAGCCCAGCCGGGAGCGCGTCCTCCGGCGGCCCCACGGCCACTCGCTCGCCTCACCCACCGCGGCCCGCGCTCCCACAGCCCGGCGGCCTCCCCTGCGCTGGGCCGCGGCACCGGCCGGCCGGGCTCCCGGGGCACCCCCGGGGCACC
>VXBL01003143.1:176018-189674 GCA_013400195.1 Aramus guarauna
TTTTTTTTTTTTTTTTTTTTCTCATGCTCTCAGTAAAGCAGCTGTTATGTTAAGTGCTAAACTCTACTACTATTAATGGAATTCTGTTGTGGAAGTTACAGATACTGCTGTTACAGACTTGGAATCTGAAATGGGGGAAGAAAAAGAAAGATTGTAATCAAATTTAATGGAACAATTACTTTGCTAGTCTTCAACATGATTTGTCTTTATGTAAGATGCAGATTCTGAAGTGCAGGAGACAGTGTATCTGGCTTGCCTTGGAGCATGCTGAGCTTGGAACGTCTCTGTTTCTGACAGATGCAGCCAGGACAGTCTCACAAACGATGACCTAATTACCCCGTGCCTGCTGACTGTTCTGATACTTCTCAGCATCTTTTGGGAGTGGGGGTTGGACGGGGTCTTCAGTCTCAGCTCTCTGCTGGCTAATTTACTTTGCTTCCCAGTAAAGATAGTACTATTCATGTGCTACATCATGAAAATTGCAGTGGGTTGGGTGCACTTTAGAGCTCCCACTGAAATTACTTTGCTGCTTGGTCATTTAATATTCTTCACATTAGTGTGATTGTTTTCCCTCAAAACATGTGGCACTTTCTTTATTGCTTCTGCCTGTTAATTGGCTACCGAAAAGGGACTGTCTGTATTGCCAGTGCCTTTCTTGCATAATTTTACCTTGCCTGGCCTATCATTTAATTATCAAGGACACGATTTGTATGTATTTTTGGCTAAGTATTTAGCGTTTTAGCAACATTGCAGCAAACTTCTTTTATAACCATGAGGCTGAGTCGAGCGCTCTGTAAGCAATGGGGATTGAACGTTGCTGTTTTGCTGGCCACTGGTGATTTGCGCAGCTCCCACCAAAAGTCCGCAGTACTTCTTACGTTATTTCACCTGTCGGCGTTGGTAGGGGTAAGACTGCCCTGTCGGCATTTTAGAGGGTGGCGGGTGTATTTCCCACAAAGGCCGCTGTCTAGAGAAAAGAGATGTGAAGCAGCACTTTCTGCTGCTATTACTGTCAGTTTGCTGAGTCTTTTATTAACAGCTTTTTATCTTACCTTAGTTTCTTGGCCTGGAGCTTAGCATGTGTCAGAATTTTTCTGGAGAGAGAACTTTGCAGCACTGACACGCCGAAACAAGAGCAGGTGGGTGGGTGGGCTGGTTTTCTACAGAAAGCCAAATCTTTTTCTGTGGCCTCCTTCACAGTGCTGGGGGGGTTTGTTGTTGCTGTTTGGATTTTTGTGTTTGGTTTTGAATTTTGTTGAGGGGGAAGGAGGGGGGTTGAATTTTTTTTTTTTTTTTGTTATTGTTTTGGGTTTTTTTCCCCCCTTGCAGTCCCCACTACAGGCTGTATGCAGTTTCTTCAGGGAAATGCTGAAGGTTAGCCTAAAGCTAAGCTACTACTTCTAAGCTTTTAAGTAAGGGATAATGCCATCTTGTTTTCAATTGGGAGAAAAAAAAGAAAAAAAGTTGGGAATTAATATATTTTTAATGCTTTTTTGGATTCCCATGTATCTGAGAAGAGGAAGAGTGAACATTAAATTGTAGCTCCAGAGGTAAGAAAAGGAGCTGGTCTGCTACCGGGAAAATACTTACACTGTTAAAATAATAAAGCTGTTAACTGTGTAATAGCTGAAACCTTTGTGCTGCACATGAAGCAGATTTTAAAGTACTTAAACAGTTAATTTTCACAGCTAATACTGCAAAGCCGGGGGAGATGGCCCAGAGCAGTGAGGTAATACCGGGGCAGTGGTCTCCACCGGGATCAGCCGTGAGTGACAGTGCCATTTTGGAGAGCCCGGTGACTGAACCGCAGCAGGATTTCAGTGAAGTGTCGGGAGGACATTCACGTTGTGGTTTTTTTCAGGCCAAAATGTTGTATACGACTGCATTCTGCCATAGGAGACCAACTCTGAGATGCGCAGCCATGACCAGCCCTTCGCTCCCCGGCCGTACCCGCGCCTCCAGCCCAAGGTCATTGTCCTTGGAGCCCGAGGTACAAGAGTAGGGGTTCCCCATGGAACCATACGTACCTGTTTTCAACGTAAACCATTGCGGTATCGAAACCACTCTCGCTGTTAGTAACAGGTCTCTACTCATCAAATTAGATGCACAAAATGCTTTTATTGTGTCCAAGCAGAAGTCAAAGTCAGATTGCATTTCTGGCTATACAGCAGCTAAGTTCATTTACACATACCACAGCTCATGGATTAAATACAGGAGAAGACAACTCGGGTATCGGTATCTGTTCGCGTGGCCCACCGAACACTGCACACGCTCTGCAGATAACCTGGAGTTAAGGTCTAGAATACAAGGGTCCTACAAATACTGTACATAGCTGTACCCCTAGGAAGTGTGTGCCCAAAGTACGCGATTCAATACGAGTGAGGAGTGTGTACTGAAATCATAGGTGCATTTTACAAAGCAAACTCATGGTAAAACATGGTGTTTCTTGAGATGGGCAAATTAATATCTAAGTGCTTACGATCAACTCCTGTAGAGGGATGAAATGCTCACAAAAACCCCTACCTGTTTAAAATGTGTCTTAAAAATACTATGCATTTACTTATGCCCGATTCCAGAACAAGTTAAAGCAAATGTGACCTTCCCCCAAAGTACGTACCTGATTTTTTCTGGTATTTTTCAGCAGCTATATATTATATATAAGTATCTATATCCTTAAAAGCTCAGGAATATTGAAATTTGCAGTAGCTATGTCTACAAGCAGGCAGAAGTAGAGGCAGGTTTCTATAGATGCAAACCCCAATATTTTATCATGGCTTTCTTGTTTCCGGCTTACGTAGAATCAGAATTTTGCAAACAGCCGTTGTTTTTATTAACCTGACATGCGTGTTTGGGTTTTCTAACTGTGCTCTTCTGGCTTGTGTTCAGAAATACTTCCCAGGAGCACTCCACAGCTGAAATAGTTGTATAGTTAGGAGTTGAGCTATCTAATTTCTAACTAATTCTCTGTCTTACATTCGTTAGTCAACTACAAACGAAATCTAAAGCATATATTCAGCATAAAAAAAGGAAACAGAAAATTTGAGCTTGCCCCTTCTATCTGTTAACCTGAAGAAACTTTATAGTTGAGATTTCCCAAATGTGGTTTTATTAAAACCTTAAGTTGTAGCTGGCTTTTCTTCATTGAAAAAATAGATCTGTACATCCTTCTTTAATTACCAAGTACCTGAAGGTTATAAATTGTTTTTTGCTTTACAAGTGTTTTTCACAGCACAAGCATGAGGTGCTAAGAGTAAAGTAAAAATTAATGAATTCAGTCGAAGGTAAGAAAATAAGATTATTCCTGGTTAGAAGAGAGATCAACTGTGCTTTTAAATTTCACTGCAGATTAGTAGCAACAGCACACATCTCGAAGGATCCCGTGACAGTAGACACCGAGCAGCAAGCTGCTGAATGATTCTCATGACCAGATATTAATTCGGGGCTGTACTTCTGTACAGAGCACTTTGTTAAACCATGCAGTCCAGGGAATTCATGCATTGCATTATGATCTGTAGTCCTTCTTGCTGTAGGGCTTATTTCCCAGAATATTATCTATTTCATTTACAATATGAGATGTCATCTTTGGAAGGACCTAGGGGGAGAAGAAAACTGATGTTTAATCAAGCTTCCATTAAAGGTTTTCCCAAGTTTAACTCTAGATTTTATCAAATAAAGTTTCCTCTGGCTTTTTGATACTTAAACAGTCATCTAATACCTTTTGCCCTTAAAGGAAAAACTACTGTAGTAGCGTTATCCTGTGAGAGCATCGCAGAAGTGCTCCTAAACTTCATGCGCGTGATGTTGCTCAGCCGCAGTAGAGAGCGAGCTGGTGGCAAGACCGTCAGAGGAAGCCGCTCTCGTGAAAAGCAACAGAGAATAATTAAGGTGGGCGCAAGTGGCACGTGCCCTGCGGGAGCCTTAGCACAGAACATATCACAGTGTGTCCTGGCATCAGGTCACCTTTTTCAGGTCCCCTAAACCTGCCGACGCCACCCTCTTGTTGCTGGATCCAGCTCTAACGACCACAAACGGTTGTAAGTTATGGTGATGCACTACAGCTCTGCTTAATTAACATGCTTAACTAGACCTGGAAGATGCCTGAAACAAAATACAAAGTATTAACACTACATTAAGGGAAGGTGGATGTTAGCCTCAAGATATGCTGGTGTTACCCCCAAAGGAAGCTGGGCAGCAGCTAACCCCACACCTCTTGAGATGCCACCACCACCTGCACTTGCCTGTATGGCTCCGAGGTTCTCTATCAGCTGCTCTGGGTTGGAAGATCCTAGAAGAACAGAGCTCACCCCCTCGTTTCTCAGACACCACGCTGGGAAGAAAGTCACAAGCTGGTCAGGAACATAGGCTTCATGACACGGCATTACTCCAGATCCTAGTGTTTGTCAGAGCTTTTATAGTCGAAAAATAACGGCAACATTCTTTGTCTCAACCTTCCCTTTACTCCTCTGGCACTACCAGGAAGAAGATGCGCCGGTCAGATAACAAACTATACTGCAGATGTCCCAGCAGTTGTCTTAATTGTGGGGTTTGGTTTTTCCCTATCATGAATTACGGGGATTCGCCTCTTGGCTTTTGAACCGGGCATCGTTCTTCTAACAAACAGAGGCGTGTGGTATTTTTCAGCCTTGGCTCTCAGCTGCGCAAAGATAATTCTTAAAAAAAAACAAGCCCCATACCCTCTGTTTTTAAAAAGTAGCGTTCTCTGGTGTCCCTCAGCCCAGCGTGCTGAACCACCCATGGCTTCCCCCCGGGGAAGGACCGTTCAGAGAAACGGGTAGGTCAGGGTTGGACCCGCAAGGATGCCCCAGGATACACCGGCCCTCTTGTCAGTCAAAGCCTGATGATGATGCTGGAAACAATCTTATTTTAAGTAATTTTTACTTTTACTGATTAAAAAAAAAAAAAGTTATTTTGTGTGAGGCTGACAGACCAGGGGTTCCATCAGCAGCATTTTAATATCCTACAGCGAGTTTTGGTTTCGGTCTTTCACTGTGTTCCTTGAAATGCGTTAGGCTTCTCCTAATGAGGCGGGGCACTGCTCATCTTCAGTCTTACCGCGTTTCTGGCATTTTGTTCCATGACTCCTGATAGTAAATAACCATTAAAATATTTTAAATAAAAACTAGATCTATAGCTGCTGCAAAGACAGAGCCATCCTTTGCCCTATTTGAAAGCCAACACGTCTTTTTTCTGTGTTACCATTTACCTAACGGTCCCCGATGGTGAAATGATGGGAGCACTGACAGAGTACCTGCAGCTTGCGGGGTTTGTACAAGGTTTCTCCCGCGCTCGTCTCCGAACGACCCGCCAGGCACAAACTTTCTGTCTGCACCTCAGAGCGTCGCCCTTCGCGCTACGAGGATGCGCGCCAGGTGACGCATTTGTGACAACGGCAACAGGGGCGAAGGCGCAGTGACATCCGTCCCCGTCCCGTCACCTACCGACGGCCAGCTGAGGCAGCGTGCAGCCCAGGCGCTCGGCGATGGGCGACAGGTCTTTCAGCTTCACCTGCTGCTTTCTGCCTTCCTCGCTTATGATTTTCTCTTTCAGCCACTGGTAGCACTGGAGATGAATTGCATTGCAATCGACCGTTAGCTTTAATCTTCCACAACGGAAAGCTTAAGGCAATTATTAACAGCTCCTAAAAAGCCGTATCCAACCCAGGAGGTAATTGAGGCTGAACAGCGCGCTGCTTTGCTACCCGAAGCAATTACGACAGGATCAGGATGTCTCCTGTGAGAGCCTACGTCTGTATCCCTCTGGCTTTATGCAACTGATGGACTGGGTCTGGAACCTTCTCAGTTTTATTTTTGGACCACTGAATCCCATCACAGAGTGGAAAAAAGCGAAATATTCACAGAACCCCAGCCTGGTTTGGGTGGGCAGGGACCTCCCAGCCCATCCAGTCCCACCCCTGCCATGGGCAGGGACACCCTCCACTAGCCCAGGTTGCCCAAAGCCCCATCCAACCTGGCCTTGAACACTGCCAGGGAGCCAGGGGCAGCCACAGCTTCTCTGGGCACCCTGGGCCAGGGCCTCAGCACCCTCCCAGGGAAGGATTGCTGCCTCACAGCCCAGCTCCATCTCCCCTCCTGCAGCTTCAGGCCATTCCCCTTGTGAACGCTGCCTGCTGGTCGCGCTGCTGGACACGCAGCCCAGGACACCGTTGGCTTTCTGGGCTGCCAGTGCACGTTGTTGGGTCACATTGAGCTTCTCATCCCCCAACACCCCGATTCCTTCTCCTCAGGGCTGCTCTCCATCCATTCTCTGCCCAGCCTGGAGTTGTGCTTGGGATTGCCCCGACCCACATGCAGGACCTTGCACTTGGCCTTGTTGAACTTCATATTAGTAGTCAACTTGAGAAGATTTTGACACCCCACCCCACCCAAAAAAATTGAGAACACCTGATCTTGTTCAAGCTTTACTATGACTGTTCAAGATTAGAAAATTAATTAAACAAAGCTGAGATTTCAGTTCTCCCAGCTGCAGACTTGAAACTTGATTCTGCTTCACTCTCATCAATTTAATTTGGATTCTTTCTGCAATGCTACCTTCTTAGCTAGCTTTTACCAAATGTTAATAGTATATTTTATTTTGGAAAGGAATCCCAAATGCAACGAAATGCCACATTTGAAAACGCTGCCCTTTGTAAGCAGGTCAGCGTAGACTGCATCTTTCCTTAAAAAGCACCAAGCTGAGCAAAACCCAGCACAGGGACGTACATCGGTCTGCTGGCACGTGTCAGGCGGCGTTAGCTTTCGCCCATCAGCTGATACAGAGCCTCAAGTACTGTTTTGGTTGGGTTTTTTCCCAAATCCATGACATTTTAATGCTCTTCCATTTTTCAAGCCATTAAATAACATGCCTGCCACAGGCACAACATGGAAGGAGACGTCATAACCCCCAATAAGAATAAAAGCAGGAAAATCATGGGAGAAGCCGAGCGCTGTGGTGACACTGCAATGCTAAACCTGTTAGAGACGCTGCTGCCCTGCCCAGCAAAGCCAGGACCACCCAGGACCCACAGTCTGGGGGGTGGGTGTCCCCACTGCAGGTGGTTAAGAAGATCTCAAGTCACAGCTGTATCGATTAACAGCGTTGGGACCATCAAGCACAGCAGAAACCCAGGGCTTGCACCTTCTCCTTGGTCAATGTAAGGGTCGGGTCAACGTAAGGGTGGTGGCAGCATCCTTCTGCAGCTCCCCGGCCAGTCGTGTGCTGCCCCACAACCAGCTCGCAGCCATCCTCTCGCTGCGGTGGGGGACCTGCAGCATCTCTATAACCCAGATTCTCCTGCACTTTGGAGTGTGGTTGCCAGAGAAACCGAGCTGATCTATCGATACAGGCCAGCCTTCTCGTGAGGGATCTGCTTTCCCTTTGTTATTTCCCTGCCCTCACAAAACCAGCACATCTACTTTGCTCAAATATGCAACAACAACAACAAAAGATACCTTCAGTGCAGCCCTTGAGCTTTCAGGGACCCCGTTGCCGTATTTCCCTGAGATGATCCCACAGGCTAGTGGAGACCACGTCATCGCTCCGACCCCTGCAGAAAAAACATAGAAAGAGATTTTAGGAGACTGGGAGAAATCAGAAAAATAGGTCTTTCAGCTGAAAAAATAAAAGCAAAACAATTGCTGCTTGTTTCTATTGCCGCTGGCAGAGATTTTTAGTCGGCGTCTCCCAGGAAGACGCCGCTGATGCCCTTAAGGGCATCAGCGGCGTCTTCCTGGGAGACGCCGACTGGTTTATTCTTCCAAAACCGTATTGCAAGAGCCTCCAGCTCCATCCTGGCTCCTGCTGCAGCAAAGTACCCGAAACTCCTACTTCTCAGCCCGGGTTATCTCCTACATCCACGCAGCCTCGAGTCTCACAGAGTAAGTAGCAGCCGTGGCAATTAACACCGGCACGGTAAATCGGTTCTTCTTTGAGGTCGTTAGATAGATACTCATCTGTCCTCTTCCGACCCAGGAGAGGAGAGCGCTGATCCCACCCGGAGCCGCAGGTCAGCCTGCTCTGTATTTCTTGTTGCAGATGAAATAGCCGCAAGGCACAGCAGCCTCAGACTCACCGATTTTGTGATATAATTCCGGCAGCTGAACCTCCACCTTCTCTCTTTGGAAAAGATGGTATTCAGCTTGTTCACACACGGGTGGGATCATGTTGAACTGCCTGGCTACGGAGTAGGCTTCCTGGAGAAAAGAAATCAGTAGATAAAGTACTTCATTGAGTAAAACGTAACCTGCCGGCCAACGCTCCTCAAGTGCACAGGAGCCAAGGAACTCGTGTCACCGTCCCTCAGCAAGGCCACACGCATCCTGGTGCCCACCGTCCGCCTCCTCCAGCCCAAAGGTGCTTGGGCACCAGCGCAGTGACAACCCAAACTTCCCGGCTGGGATGGACGGTGCTGAGCTTGTTTATCATGTTTTGACCTCACTGCAAAAAGCAGGGACCAGCAGGGTCATCCTGGCATCTCTTAGAATCCCAGAAGGGTTTGGGTTGGAAGGGACCTTTCAAGGTCATCTCAACTCCCCCGCAATGAGCAGGGACATCTCCAACCAGATCAGGTCGCTCAGAGCCCCGTCCAACCTGACCTGGAACGTTTCCAGGGATGGGGCATCTACCACCTCTCTGGGCAGCAGCCAACGCTTCTGACAAAGCATTAGGGATGACCAGGACGCGGGTTCCCCGTGCCTAGCGTCTTTCAGGTAGAGCCACTTAGGAGGTCTCTGCGGCCGAGCAGGGATATTTCCCACCTGCACCCCTGGACACGACACGGACAGAGCAGTGCTGCCCATGGGGGCTTCTCCCCTGCGCGGGGACCGTTCCCACCGCAGCAGCAGCTCCGATGGCCCCGTGGGTCACAGAACCGCTGCCAGGAGCCACGTCTTACACATGCGCCATGGGCGCAGACATCAAACCGGTGCTTTACCAAAAGTCTTGAAGCCCGCCAAATAAAACCAAAATGAAACAACCCCCAATTAAAGCAGCCAAGACACCCAAACCCACTAGATCAGCCCATCTTCTAATTAACATTGGGCTTACTCTGGAACAGGTTTTAAAGTTATTGGAGGTGAAAAGCTGCCGGACGGAGCAAACCGCGAAGCTCCCCAGCCCAGAGCCAGGCATGCGGTTCGGCCCCCAGCGTGGCTTTCAGCAGACTTTGCAGCCTGGCAGCAGAACGACCAAGTGTCAACGCTTTCCTAAAATTGGACTTTACCATGATCTCCATAGCGCTCCAGCGCGACGTTCCCCAGTACATCGCCATGCCTTGATTTATTACATGTGTCATCGCTCGCACAATTTCTAAAGGAGGGGGGAAAAAAAAAAAGTATGAGAACTGCACAGAGGCCGATTTTTCCGCACCAAAGCCTTCCAAAGACGCTGATAAACCCGAGTACGCCGACAAGCCTGAGCAGCTTTGCATTAAACACTCCTGCTGCTGCGTTTTCTTGCTCGTACATGGATGAAAAAACACTGACCGTGTGAATGTAAAGACTCCTAACCTGCACTTGTTCAAAAACTGCTCTTACCAACCGGCTATTGCCTACCACTGCCTTACGATAATATTTCTTCTAAAACTTAACACAAGAGGGCAGCACAGCAGAAAAATAAAAGATAAATTACGTTTATTTTTAAATTTGTTTACTAAAAGCATACATTTGGTCCTGCTTTTTTTTACTAGGAACACGAGGGTGCCAGCGATGAAGTTACAAACCCGGACGCCTGCGCCCTGCTCGGCCGAGCGCCCCGCCGCCCGCGGGAGGAGCAGGCAGCACCTCTGCCAAACCCGGCGCAGCTCCTGAGCGCAGCGGTGCCAGGGCCCTCGCTGTCCTTCGGGAAGACGGAAGCCTGCAAGGCCGCGCGTGCCGGGACGGGATCTTTCATTTCCATCCGTCAGATCTCTGCTGAGCAGCGCTGCCTGCTTGTCGAGGGGAACGACCCATCATAAACTCTAGTTTGCAAGAAAAGGAGGAAGAATTGTCCATCCCTCGTGGTTGCCAGGAGGTTACGGAGCCTGGTACGGTGCCTCTCTAGCAGTATAAAGAAAATAACCCCTGCTTACTGTTTGCAACTCGGTTTTAAGCCGGATTTCTCCCTGGGAGCAGCCTGCTGGGTACCGGCATCGTGGGGGCCCGTCACATCTCTGCTGCAGAGGAGCTGGGGGCTGAGCGGGGTCCCCAGGACGGAGCGGGGTCCCCAGGATGGAGCGGGGTCCCCAGGATGGGAGGGTCTGGGCACCAGCGGGGTCTGCAGCCCCGGGGACACAGCAGCCGCGAGAGCAGAAATAACTGCGCCAGCTGCAGAAATCCATTCCCATTTCTTGCTGAGCTTCGGCACTCCCTGCCCTTCGGAGCCCGGCAGCAGCGGCTGGGGCGCTGGCACTACCCTCATCACCGAAACGGGCAAAACCGGGCTAGACGCTCCGAGAAGCAGGAGAGAACAGTGCTCAGTGACCGCTCCCAGCGCCGCGCGAGGCACCTCGCTGTGCTGCTGGATCTCCCTGCGCCCTTCCCGGGGGAAAGCGGCAAGCACCGGTCCTCTGCGCCTACACCTCGAATTTCTGACCCGGCAAACTACGGCGAAAGGCCTCTGGTCGGCCGCAGGGCTGCGCGGAGGAGCCCTGCGTGGTCACTGCATCCCTTGGCGCGTCTGCTGTCGCTTGGACACTGACTCCGGGCATCGCTGGCTCAAAATCGAGATGAGCTGCCTTTTATATCATGAGGATCCTCATCCTATTTATGGAAAGGAAAAAAAAAAAAAAAAAAAGGGAGCTTGGCGGAGGGGAGATTACACTGCCAACCTTGCCGTTATTGTGAGATTTCTTCTGCAGGCAGCGACAAGCAGCCCAGGATGATGGAGGCTCCGTTTATAACCTCGCAGGGCTGCGCACACGCCGTGCCTCTTGCGCCAGGCTCCCGCCTTCCCCCCGAAAAGGGAGATTTCCTCGCCAGGGAAACCTTGCCTTGAGGAGCCTTTTCCCCGATGAAGAGTTCAAATGCCAGATATTATTTTCTTCCCCCCCCACTTCTTTATTTTGGCCAAAGCCATACTGTTCTCTATTTCTAAGCATTTGACTCCCGGGCAGGTACTAGCCCAACAAAACGCCCCGTTATCGAGCAGCCGCCCTGCCACCGCGGGCGCGCTGGGTGCGACGGGCAGCTCCGCGGCAATGCCCCCTCCCCGGCAGCGCCCGCTTCTCACTCGCTTCAGTTTTCTATTTTTGCCGCGCTACCGCTGAGGAATTTTGATCAGCATTTCATCATGCGCCTCTTACACATGTTGGCCCGTGGTTGTTTTCATTTCTCCCACCTCTACTCCTTTCAAGAAAAACCGCAGTCGCCTCAGCTATAGATACAGACAGAGATTTTCTAGCTCTTCCTCTTCACCAGAGACTGCTCCCACGGGCACGGCCACGGGGTGCTCTGGGGAGAGCACGTGCCCGTGCTGCCAGCTGGATGGCACAAACGGCATCGCTTAAGAAGGGCAGATTTTTTTTTTTTTTTTTTTTTTAAATAGAAACGAATGTTTCAAAACCCGGAAAACAGCCTCCAGCAGCATAAAAATAATAATCATTTTGAAGTAGCTTTAAAATAATCAGTTTTGAAGTTCCCCGGTAGGACCCACGTCACCTTCCCCTCCTGCTCGCCAGGGCTGGGGGTGGCCGTGCAGCCCCCCACAGTGACAGCGGGGGTCTCGCCGGGGACCCTCCTGCCCCGCAGCCGGAGCTTGTCTGCTGGAGAAGCAGCTCGGGATGAGAAAAAAGCATCTGCCGGCGCGGCTGGGGGTTCAGACCTCCCGCCTGACTACTGAGACGTGGAACTCGCAGAAATTCGGGAGAGCAACACCGATCCTGCCCATCCCCCAGCTCCCCAGGTCCCCGCTTGGGGGGGACGGTGCGATGGTGGAGTGGCCCGGCCCCACGGATGGCCAGCCCCACAGATGGCCGGCCCCACGGATGATGGCCTCATCCTGCCTGCTGCGGCAGAGCCGAGGCCGGGCAGGGGCGAGGAGGGACACGGCTGTGCTGGCCAGGGAGCTGCCGGCCCCGGGTGACACAACGGGCGTTGCGCAGGGTACTCATCTCCAGGCGGTCCCTGAAGCGAATGCTGGCTTGTATGACAAAAAGCTTTTTTTTAATTTGCTCCGAGACCTTTGAGAAAGGTAAATACGTTTCAGATGTTTAGATTAAGCAAGCGTTGCCTGCCACTTTGGGGACCAGGGTCACCTCCAATAAAGGAATCCGCATTAAACTCCTCTCATTAGCTCTCCGTTACGTCTCCTCAGGCCGCCTGAGCCGGGCCAGGACCAGCCTGGGGCCGCGGGAAACAATTCTGCTCTGGCTGGGGTGGACCAGATGAGCATTTCTCGCTTGCTGAGGCATCGCCTGCTGACGGCCACGGCCGCGTCACAGCACGGAGGACCCCGCGTGCCGACAGAGAAACCTCACCTGCCTCCACGCGGCAAGTCAGAAAACAAAACGAACACCCAGAGCTTGCGCTTTGGTTCGTTTGGTCGTACCTTACCGCACGCAACCGCTTGATCTGCTGGAGCAGGACCCTCACGTGTCGGCACGAGCCGCACAAGCGGGGAAGGTTTTAAGGTTACCTACAAAGCGCTCTCCGTCGGCAGCGGCTATTTGCTCCTGGGAAAAGCACCGGCACGTAAGGAGACGGAGCGGGGATCGTACATCTCGTGGAGGTAGCTCAGCACTTATTGTGCATGCCAGATAGCGCAGAACCGACAGATGGTTCAACAGATGCTCGGGGATAGAAGTGGCTTAGTGGGTGAACCATAAAAAAAGCATGAAGTACATAGAAAGAATCAACGCCACACCATTCATAATAAAAATGTCCCTTTTTTCACCCTGCTCAAAATCTCACCAAGCACCACAGTTTATATCTTACTGCCAAGCTCCAGCGCTGCCGGCAGTATCCGTAGCATCTTAAAAGCTGTAAACGCCTGAGATCAGCTGCGCCGCGCAGCCACGGGAAATACATTCTGCGCTGCCTCGTTAGATGACAACTGACTGAGCAGAGAGGTCGCTTCTCCCCCCAGGATACATCATGTCATGTTCCTTGACCTCATCAGCCGCCACACGATCGGCACCGGTCCTGAAATCCCAGGCCGGCTCCCTGAGCACTGGTCGGCCGGGGCAGCAGCGCTGCCGTCCAGCCCCGCAGTCGCTGAGAAAATAGGTGTCGTGACGGCGGGAGGTCACGAGCCAGGAGCTTCCAAGGGGCCCGTCAGGCTCCAGGTTTGCTGGATTTCCATGTACGCATCCGTGACGGCTTCTGCAGCCTGCAAGCCTTTCTTCTCGCTATTTCTCATTTAGCTGTGAAGCTAATCTGCTGCTGCAGCGTGAAGGGTTGCGTTAACTCCGATGGGAAAAGGGAAGGAATGGGAACCGGTGCCCATTAAATAGGGCGCTGACCCCGAAACGTATGGATGAAGGTTCCTGGATAAGTGGGCTATAGGGCCAGGTACCGGACAGGAATCTATTCACCAGCAACAAAACAGCATTAAAGCGCGCAGATATTCCCGGCTCTCGCACGTCCCTCAATCCGTTGCCCCCTCGCTGCCTTTCACCAGCACCATTCCCACCGGGACCGAAGGGCGGGCGGCTGCGGGGCCGAC
>VXBL01003144.1:6128-25658 GCA_013400195.1 Aramus guarauna
CGGCGCTGAAGCGGCTGATGGCCGAGTACAAGCGTGAGTCGGGGGTGGGGGGGGCGGCGGGGACGGGCGCTCCTTGGTCCTCACCCCCCGCTGTCCCTCCTGACGGGATCCTTCCTTACAGCCCGGGGAGGCCGCGGGCCGGGAAGGGGCGGCGGCGGGGGAGGCTAGGCCAGGCCAGGCCGCGGCCCTCACGGTGCCCCGCCCGCCTCCCTCTGCCCCGCCGGCCACCGATTCCCAGCCCCCGCCGGCTGCTTCCCCTCGGCCCGGCCTGCAGAGCGCTCCTTGCGCCCCCCGCCCCGGGACGGCCGGGGCCAGGGGGCCCGGGCTCTGTGGAGGACGGAGTCACGCGTGGCACCGCCTCCCTCTCCCACGGCCTTCTCCCTTCCCCGGTGCTGTAGGGCAACCACCCCGGGTCGGCTGGAACAGCGCTTGTCCGCGGGTGGCACGTCTGGGGTTCCCTGACACGGGGGGAGGTCTGGGAATCCTGGGCAAGCGGCCTGTTCTTCTCTTTGGGTGTTTTTGTTTTGGTTTTTTTTTTCCCCCGGTTAACTTTTCCAGGTGAAACAAAACACAGCCACCTCCGCTGCAGAGCTTTGTTACCTGAAAGATAATTAGATATCTCTGTCGAGACCTTAACGGACACGCGGCGGTTAGTAACCGCATTTAAACTCGATTTTACTCATCGACGGCCCAGACTGGTTTGTTTGTCTAAAAACCTACGTGAGACGTGACTTGCCGGGGGTGCGGAGCGGTGATCTTCCCCGAGGGAGCGGGGACCTGCCGCTGCCGTCTGTGTCCGTCTGGGACATCCCGTCTCTCCCGAGGTGAGAGATCTCACCGCCGCGCTTGCGAGGTGTCCGAAGGCGGCTTGTTCCGGCAAGAAATACTTGGTTTGTCTTGTTTACCTAGGTGCTTTTGGCCTCTGATGTTCTGGTCTTTATTTAAGGCGAGGAAATGCAGTGGGGGGAAAAAAAGGAGTGTTGGTGAAGGATGGTGTTAGGCTGTAAGGGACGGTCATTGACAGAGCTCCCAAGGTTGTCCGGGGATGAGGAGATGTTTCTCACTTCGCCATCATTCAGTGGAAGAGTCTGGCCTGTATAAAATAGAGTATTTGTAGGCGCATGTTTCCTGCCAACACCGCGTTTGTTCTCGGGCTGCTCTGCAGAGCACGGGGCTCGGCGGAACCATCCCGCTGGTGTTTGCGAGGGCCAGGGCTGGCCCAGGACCCCTCGGCCGGCCGCAGTAGCCACTCGGGGCAAGGAGCAAGCCCCGCCGGCGCCGTAGCGCGGGTAAAGCCTGTGTGGACAGCGTGTCCTGGAAACCTCCGGTTTTCTATTGTAATCCGGAAGCACTGACCCGAAAAGGAGCTGCAAAAGGACTCGACTCTGCTTTTATCTGTTCTCTTAAATAAATCCCCTTAGTCCCAAAAAGCGTTTTTGATCCTTTGTTGTTGAGAAGCCCTGAGATCTTACTAGAATGTCTTGGATGAATGAATTCTGTAGGAAAAAGTGATATTAAATAGAATTAACTATTTGAGTTAATGCTACAGGCAGGCATTACGTGAATCTTCTCAGCGTAGCTTCTCAGGATAACGCTGTGAACTGAGATAACATCTGGTTTGTGATCATCCTTTACAAATACTTTCCCGGCTCTAATAAAACACAGTGTCATAAAAAAAAAATGAATGTAATCCACGATGACTGAGTGTACAAAGCTTTTACTTCTGGAGACCTGAGTTACAGCCGTAGAGTAAGCCAGACCTCGTGGTTTCTCTGGGTTACCTGTGCTGTACGTGCGTTTCCAGGGTCGTTGCTTTCCTGTAGTGGGTACGCTCATCGAACTTTGCTACAAAACCCAGAATCGAGCCCGAATTATAACCCCTCCCTAGTGTTTCACAAAAGACTGGGCAGTTAGTTGTAGCTCTTCAGAAGCTGTTTTGCCCTGGAGAGGTCTTCAGCAAATAAAAAATAAAAATAGTTCCTAGTCGTAGGTCGTTCCGCTGCCTCTGTTTGCAGAACAAGGGAAAGTGCTGTTCGGGGGGCAGGGCTGTAGTTCAGCTTTCTGTGACCTTTCCGCTCCCTCCTGACGATGGGTGTTCCCACTGTGTGGCCCTGGGTGACCACTTTAAATGTCCCCTTCCTCCTGGCTGCCCACCGCCGATGAAATCTTGTGTATATCTATGTATGTATTTGTGCACGCGGGTTTTTTTGTTTGGTTTTTTTTTCTCCTTTAATTTTCCTCTTTCTTCTTCTCTGTCTCTTCCCTTTAGTTACTTCTAGTGGTGACAGAGATGTTTGGCAGGCAGTGCCTTGCTGGTGGCTGTACTTTGTTTACCAGATTTCTAATTCTTTCCTGACTTGCTTTTTTTTTTTTTAGCTTTGTCTTTGATTTTCTCTGTGCATGGGCATGTTTAAATCTTTAAATAAAGGTTTATTGTTACCTTATGTGAAAAACGCTTGATGTTGTGAAGAGTTTCTACCCGTTGGAGCCCAAATACATTATTTGATTTGGGGAGAGGCTGTGAAATTGCGGTGTTTTCCCTTCCTTGTGGAGAAGGAAGGGAAGGTGGCTGTGGGCAGCCAACTGAGATAGAGGTTTTGGGGTTGTTTTTTTGGTCCTCATTTAGATCTTTGTTTGCATGTTTGGAGCGTGATGACTTTTTGCTCTCTTGTATTTATTCTCGTGACTGTGCCTCTCCTTTGTTTTCCACAGAGACTTGCCTTGGCCTTCCCCTTTACCTCTTTCAAATCTAGTTCCTTTTCTGGCTTTATGTTTTATCTCTTTCTCCACGTTGACCGCTTGTCCTTCCACCTCTCGGAATCCCTTAAGAGGACATTGCCGCTCGTGTGTCTCTGGGTCTGACAGCTCCAGTCCCACCTCAGTTGTCCCGTGGATCCTGAGGTTCCACTCCTCAAAAGTTTTTTTCCTGGACTCACGGTCGCATGTCAGCTACGGGCAAGGAGCTGCTGCACCAAGGGCTCCTGCAAAGTCTTTCTGCTGATCTCACCCCTTGGAGAAAGGGGATCGAGGGAGGTGGCTCGCAGTTCGTGCAAGCTGCTGCCTCTCTCGAGTAGCTGGTGCAGCTTCAGGACCCGTGTTTCCCCCCGTCAATGCCTGGTGCTGGAGGCTGTCCGTGCTCAGCGCGGGCAGAGGGCTCGGCTCCTTCCTGTCGCTGGGAACTAGCGCGTGCAGGAACAGAAATGGCCCGTCGGGTGATGGTGGCCGGGATGCGGGTGTGCACTGGCAGGCTGCGGTCGTGGGTGGGCAGGCGAGAGGACAACATGGCGTGGCACTTGCAGAGGGGGAGAGCTTTCCTTGGGAAAGCTTTACACCGTGTGTGGAGGGGTTTTGCAGGCCGGGAGGCCAAACTCAGGCTAGGCAGAGGTTACCCCCAGGCTGGGTGCCGTGGACAGAGGGTGTTTCATCTGCTGGCGTGCTCCCGTTGTGCCACGCGACTTGTCGGGAGGACAGCCGCAGAGGAGAGTGGGGTAGGAGGCTGTTTGGCTCAACTGACTTGTCAAAGTCGTTTTGCAGCATTAAAACAAACGCTCTGTTCACATCCTTTTTGCTGCTCACTTAAAAATAGTTGCATAAAAATCCCGCCTGACATTCCATTAAAGTGACCCTGTTTTAGAGGCTTTGGTGAGACCGAAGCAGCTGATGCTCTGTCAGCTACCGACACTCCTGCTGTGTCGCTCCTGAAGGCTGTGCTCCCGATTCCCCTCTGGACGGCTCTAGACAAATCATGGGGTAGGATGTGTCCAATCACATGGAAAAGGGGGTTTTCCTTCCTCAGTGACCAGGGACGGTAGCAGTCGCTCAAAATCAAAGCTCGTGTGCCCCTGCACTGCCCAGGTACCGCTTTCCCTGATCCTTAAGGATGGAAACCGCTTTCACCTATGTCCGAGGGAAGAGCTGAGCAAGGTGAAGTGGAGAATTGAGCCTCCAGGCTCGTAAAGACCCTTTGCTCAGTAGGGTTTGGATCTTGCTTCCCGCTGCCCCGGTTTTCCTTGGGGATGGAGAGCTGCACGGCACGCCTCCGCACGGCTGCCTGCTGCAGGGGACGCGCAGATGCTGCCTGCGGGCAGTCGTGAGGGCTGCCGGGGTTTTCAAGGGAAATCGTGGGAAATATCAGAGGGTTTTTCTTCTGAGAGAGCCACAAGATGGAGCAAAATGATTCCGGGAGCTCCTGGGTTTGACATCTCCTTCTTTCTGTCTAAAAACATCAACAGGCAAAGCTGTTAGACCCACTATCCAGCTGGAAAAACCTGCTCCTTAAAGTCAGGATGTGGTGGGAAACCGTAACTCTTGAGTTTCAATCTGCTGCTGTGCTTTTGAACTTCACTCGGAGAGGTCTGTGCAGAAGTTAATGGTGATCTGAGCGAACCGAAGTTTTGCTCGCTCTCCTGTTGGCGTTATCTCAGCGCGTTTTTGAATCCAACAGTAACTTAGCTGGTTTAAGACAAAAATCTGTGCGCTGTTTTGTGTGGTGCTACCCACAATTTTCAGGTATAGCTTAACAAATTAGGTCAAGCGTCTCATTTCTTGGTTTGTGACTTCACACCTTCCCCGGATCCGCGTTCGTGCTTGTTCCCACGCGTGGGAACGTGCGTGGCGTTTCCTGTGGCTGCGTTTTGCGTGTTACGGGCCATTAGTAGTCCAGAGGCCGTCGGTTCGGAAACACTGTTCCAGATAAGCAGCTCCCAGCCCGTACTTAAGTTGGCCTAATTACCGTCACCTCCTCCGGTTTGACGCCCTCGGAGTGTTGCCTCCCGCTGCCGGTCCTGCCGGCTGCCCCGCGTCTCACTCGGAGCCGTGGGCCTGGTATTCAGCCCCCAGGGACTGCGGGGCTTCGGAAACTGGAAGTAGATGGTCATTCCACCAGACAGTAGAAAAAACTGGTTGTTATTTTATCGGCACACGGGGTGCTGGGCTTGAAATGAGGTACTGGTGCTGACAGTTATCGTATGAATTGGGAACTGTACGGGTTTCCTACAGAAAGTGAGGGTCGATGGATCCAAACTCGCCCTGTGCGGCCAGGGCTGCTTTATTGCCGCCGCTTTTGTTTTATTCACGGTTTCCAGGCTGTGCAGGGGGAGTCAGAGTGAATTCCAGGAACAGAGCTGCTCGTCAAATCTCGCTTGCCTCTGCTTCTCCACCTTTTTTCGTCGTTTTGGGGTTTTATATGCTGTTGAGTCTGAACTGGTGCAGAGAGGTTACAGGAACACAACCTGTTTTCTCTTCTCTTGAGTTTGTCCCTGCAGATAGCACAGTGCTCCAAGGGGAGAGTGTTTCCCATGCTTTGTGGAAAGGGTTTTTTTTTTTTCTTCCTTCTCACTTTTAAATCGTTGTCCCTGGGAAGACTAGTATTGGGAGCCTGAGAAAGCAAAAAACGCCAAATAATTTTGTTTAGAAAACCGTCCTGCACGAAGAAGTTAAATTGTCAGCAGTGAGACACTGGGCCTTCTGGCTGTGGAGCTTTACCGAGTAAAGCACGTCCTGAAGATTCCTCCCACGGTGTCTTTGAACTTTTCTTCAAGGGTGTTTGCCGGTGGGGGTCTCTGTATAAAGCCGTGGCCACCCAAACGCTAGCCAAAATGCTCAGGCTTGCAGGTCCCGTTAACATTTCCTTGTGTTTTTCTTTTTACAGAGCTGACCCTGAACCCACCGGAGGGGATAGTAGCAGGTGAGGAGCTGAGCAGGGTTTGTGCGCTGTGAGGTTGTAGCCTTGCGTTCAGGGAGCGCTAAGCCTTGTTTTGTTTTTTTCTTACCAGGTCCCATGAATGAAGAGAACTTCTTTGAATGGGAAGCTCTGATTATGTGAGTTAATACTGTTTTGTATTTGAAATCAGCACTTGGATGTTATGATCAGCTTCTAGGAGAACAAGAATGTAAAAAAAATAGTATCAGTTCTGTATAACATCGACCTTGGCCTACCTTTGGCTGGGAACTTCTTTTCTGACCCAAACAGGGAATTATATTTGGAATTTAAAGAGTGTGACAGAGGTGGCATTGGGACTTAAGCGATCATTCGTTGTCCAGGTGTCATTATAATAAGCAACATTCAGCATAAGTAACTTGTGAATTTGACAGGAATGCTTGTTTGGACTCCCTCGGGCATACGTTGGATATACAAAGGCTGTAGGAAACAAGGGATTGCTTGTAGGTCACGCAAACCTGTTGGGAACACTGCTCAACCTGCAAACCTCTCCTGCAAGTACAGGACAGGTTTTTTCTCATGTTTTAAGTGGAGCAAAATACATAGATTATCAGTGAGGGAACAAAAAATCAATCCCTAAAATGAGTTTACTTACTATTTGAATTTTTTCTAGAAAAATGGAAGTGGATTGGTGTGAGAAAGTATTCAAAATTAAAAAACAACAAAAAAATTCTTTTGACATTCTTTACACTTTGTGAATCGGCTGGTGTTGTAAAGATGTTGGGTGTGGCGATTCCATGTAGAACGGTCTCCTGTTGGTGAATAGTTCCGATCGCTGCCTGTTGTGTTTTGCGGGGTGACAAAGACCTTACAAAGCTGTGTCCTCCCCCTTCGACTCCCGAACTGCTGGGCACGGTTGTTCGTAGCAAAACTTGCCATGAAAAGACAAAATCTTCTTGCCAAGCGTCTTACAAGTTGTCTTCTCTCTTGTTTGTACTCTCTTACTCATGCTGCACCCTTCTTTGGGAACTTTGAGTGCGTGGAATAACTGGTGATTTTTAGAAAACAAAGTTCTGAAACGGTAGGGGAGAGGAAAAGAGACCTTTGTCACCCAGGTCTGACAATTCACACAAATCATAGAATCATAGAATCATCTAGGTTGGAAAAGACCTTTAAGATCATCAAGTCCAACCGCTAACCTAACCTTGCCATCCCACCACTAAACCATGTCCTCAAGTACCTCATCTATCCTTCTTTTAAATACCTCCAGGGACGGGGACTCAACCACCTCCCTGGGCAGCCCATTCCAGAGCCTGACAACCCTTTCTGTGAAGAAGTTTTTCCTAATGTCTAACCTAAACCTGCCCTGGCGCAACTTTAGACCATTGCCCCTGGTCCTATCGCTTGTTACCAGGNACGGGATTAAAAGATGAAGAAGCTCCAAACTGCTAAGTCTGTCTTGAAGCTGAAGGTCTGTTCTTAGAGTAGATCCAGGCTCTGTATTTGGAGGTTCCTTTAGGAAGGGTTGGTTGGAGGACCCCGGGGGCGGCAGGCGGTGGCCACTGGTTTTCACTGCAACCGCCGGTGCTGACTTCTGAGATTCTCAGCTAGCGTGGGTGGCAGAATATTCCTAGCTCGGTTTGCTCGGAGTGTGTTGTCTAGGGATGAAAAACAAGATTTCTGTCTCTCGGGACCAGGCACGCAACCAATCCAAAAGCCTCCCGAGCTGTAGCATATCACCTATTCCGCACAAGCTGGCTGCGTGGGTGATCCTACCTTATGGGAAGCGTGAGCCTCTGAGTTATTTTAAGCCCTGGTAAATGGAGGCTGGGATTACCACTGCTTGTTTGCTGATTGATGGGAAGAGTTGGCAAATGCCTCTGCTTATGTGCAGCAATTTAGCCTGTGATGAACAGGTTGTACTTCCTGGTACCTCCGTCCCCTGAAAATAAACACTCGGGTGATTTGTTGCCTGACGTGAAAGATTTTGGCTGCAGTTTCTTACGCTTTCTCTTTCTGCAAGGGGGATAGTTACCGCTCCTCTGGAACGCACACCCAATTTCAGTTTGGATAGGTGTGTGTTGCTTGGAGGGTAGAAGTCCCAGAGGATTTAATACAGTTCTTGGAATATGGAAGGAAATTCCTGCCTATCAGTACTTTCTCGTAGCAGAGATTGTGCAGTTGAGTAAAGCTTTCATGGGGCGCACACAGAAGTACTTCTGGATTTGATTCATTACCTAGAAAATACTTTTTCTGATGTTTCCCATAACATGTTCTTAAAGAACAGAGGAGCTGCTTGCAGACTTGAAAGCCCTTTAAAGTGCTGAGTGTTGAGCTTCGGGTCTTTGTCAGCGCAATATGAGAGGCGGAGGTGCTTTCATTTTGGTTTCTGTATTGTGTGTGTGTCATAATAAAATTATATTTTAAGATCTGCTAAATTCTGAAGCTGCGGTACAATAGAAAGGTGTTTACCCTAAACATGTTTGGTTACTTTCGTCTCTTTACAAAACTCTGTTAGTAGAAGTGTTTGCGTACGTTTGGAAAGCAAGCTAAATGACTTGTTTATATTTGTCTGTGATAATCTTCTCAAATGTTTTGTAATCTCACATGTGCTGTGTGAGATTCTGGGAGTGAAAGAAGTGCAGATGAGGAAATTAAAGTAAAGTTGGCTTCAAATTTTTAGGCAGATGAAGTGCAAAAGGTAAGTAAGTAGTGTAATAATGAAGAGAACAGAATCTCTTTTTTTTTTTTTTTTCTCTTCACACAATTTACAAAAAGCTAGAGCCCATATAATGGCAAATAAATAATAAAAAAAGAGGCCTAAGAGAGAAAAGACATCACCCATTTATCAATTCAGAAGTGGGCTGGGTAATGTTACGCAGATTGATGTAAGAGTTTGGCTCCAAGATAAAATAATGCCCTTTAAAATAATGGTAATAATAATTTGTATTTCCGGTGTTCTTGCCTGCAGCAGCAGTACATGTTCAACATCCAAATGTTAAGGCTATGTTGACGTGTCCGAGCGGTAGAACAGTTCTCATGCTCCCAAAGTGAGCGCCGTAGATCCAGAACCGAAAATACAATGTGATGATCTTTCTGAACTGCGGAGGTTTGGAGCCTGGCGTAAAACGCACCCTTTGGATAAGCCCCCAAAGGGAAGCTGAATCAGAGTCTTTCTGAAAGCCAAACCTGTGCAACAGAGTGACTTATTCGTGATGAGAAGTAGCCCCAGCGTGTCAAGAGGGTTTCCCCCAATGCCACTCAATTCCTCAGCCTGCGTGAGGTCCGACAGAGCGTTGTGTTGTGCAAGGTCGTGAATTTAACAGTGCAAGCTTTGCCCTCTGATTGGCACGCGCGGGCGTGTGTTGCTGTTGCAGTTTATCCCCAAAAGACACAAACCCACGTATTTGTTAAGAACTTTTATTTGCCTAAAGATTGCTTGAAAACTAAACAGTGTAAATTGAAGTCAACTTATCAAAAACCTGTCTAGAAAGGTAATTAGATCTATAATGATGCCTATGACTTTTTGTTTAGCGTGGAATTCCCCTTTTCGGCATCCGATGACTCCGGGTTTTGGTCTTTTTCCAGCATCTTTTTATAACTAAGAAGCCGTTTACAACCGTACGTGAAGCTATGATTATAGAATTAATCGTCCTCGTCAATGCGCTTTTCCCTCCTGTTTTGGCAGATACCTGCCATCCTTTTCTTCCCCTTGCCTAAGGAACAGCCAGCTCGAGGAGTTCAGAGTTTCTTATTTTCACGCCATGTCTTATGTCAACAGAGTCGTTCGTAACGTCTCTCACACGGTGAAGCAGTCTGGATGTCTAGCAAGTCAGTTAATGCCATATAATGGCCGGAGGAGAAGCGATGTCCGCTCTAAAATGCTTTAGGGACGTCTGTCGAGTAGCATCGTGCGCAGAAAAAAAGACGCGGAGGCTGCCTGCGTCGCAAGGCGTGAAGAGTCTTGGATGGAGCAGGTTTTTGAACTGAAAGCGCTGCTCTCGAGTTTAAACGTTGCGGCCTCCTGAGTGTTTCGTAGTTGCAAATGCTGTCTTGGATTAACTTTAATAATTTCTTTGAAGTTGATCCTGGCGGCGATGAATGGCTAAAAACAAAAGCATTTTGCTCCCATAATACGGGGCCTAAAACTGAGCGTTTTGCGTTAACGTATTTGACAGAAGAGCCCTTGAGGCTGTGTGTTTGCTCTCAAAACAGAACATAAGACACCCACCAGCTTTTCAATGCGTGTATGTACATACTCTTAGAAGTTCAACAATAAGCCTTTAAAATGCAGCTGGAATTAAAATGTTCATGAAAAAAATGCATTCAGCTTACACTCAGATGTGAACTGAATCCCGACTAAATTTAGGGAAAAGGCCAGAAAGGGAACAAAATGGTTTAGCTTTCATTCTTGCAGTGTGTCGATGCATTTCACTAATCTTACCTGCCAGCGTCAATATTCAGGTTTAAATCACGTAGTTCTTGTGTTTATCTACCAGCCAAGTCTTTTGAATCGCACGCTTTAAGACAGCGAGCCTCCTAGGGCGTTAGGTTTTGCTGGTCTCAATTTCCTTTTTCTGTAGGTTTGCAGTCTTAACTGTTAGGAGTCCTTGAACTTTTGTGTGCTTTTTGGCATGGAAAATGAGGATTGGGAGGAGGAGGCACGAATATATTCCTAAACCTTGTTTCCCAGACAGTATAACCCTTGTTGGAAGAGTTTTTTACTAAATACATGAGGTTTCCTTGGCTAAGATTTTCAGTGATGAAGCTTGTTTCGTGATCTTTCCCATCAAGGGAGATTATGTTCGTGTTATAACTTCCAGATGGTTCAGCAAGTTTGAATGAATCACGTCTACAAAACTTTTTTGCTCACCTTCCAAAAATGTTTTATGTAGGGAGGGTAAAATACTTGTCTTTATATCTCAAGTCGATTGCACTTTGAACTAGATGATGAACACAATAAGGAAATGTTTCTACAAGAACCCTGATGAAGCCGTTTGTTTTCCGCGTGCACTTGAGGGAGTGCAAAGTAAATGCCTGAAGTCTGCAAAGAAAAACTGTTGTACTGCATCTAGCAATTACCGTCCCCGCGCTGGGTTTTTATTTTTACAAAACATTGCTCTGTTTTTTTGCATCAGATAGCGATGAGTGTTTCTGTGTGGTTATGCTCGATACTGGTGGTTTGAATCTCCATAGGTTTTATAAATTATTTTTGAGCTACAGCGTTTGACATCTCTGTTTTGTGCAGCATAACAGTATCTTCAAAGGCAGAGGAGTCCCACACCTGCTTTCTCTTGACGTGCAGACGCTCAAATCCTGGAACATGCCTTGGAGCCAGATACTCCAATTATATCCAGACACACCCTGCTAATTAAGCAGTGTTGTGACCTTCCTAGTAATTTAGTGTGCAAGCTTTGATTTTCCCCCTTCCCTCCCAAACCCCACGTTTGGATTTAAGTTTATGAGGTGTGGGGTAAGAGTGCGTTAACTCTTTGTTTTCTGGAGAAGGTGATGTAACCCAAACCTCATACGTCTCATTAGACAAGAGTTTGAGTGAAAGAACTATTTAAAGCTCTGGTGAATCACTTTTTATCTGTTTCTAGGGGTCCTGAAGACACCTGCTTCGAGTACGGGGTTTTCCCTGCTATTCTGAGCTTTCCACTCGACTACCCATTAAGCCCTCCGAAGATGAGGTTCACGTGCGAGATGTTCCATCCGAACAGTGAGTCTGATGCCGCAGGACGTACGGGGGAGCGGGTCGCTTGTGCGCCTTTAAACCAAACCTTTGCAGCAGGAGAGCTGGTGTCCTTACCGAGGGCGATCCTCTCCCTTTCCAGCCTTCAGCGTGTCGTAGGAGTGTTCAGCCGTCCGGCAATTTTGCTCTGTCTTAGGGTCGCTTTTTTGCGTTAATTCTCATAAACCTTTTGGTCATAAACAGTCCAAGAGAGATTCCAACAATTTCATTGACTTTAAGATCACTCCAGGAATACTTGTAACTATTGTATAAATAGTCTAAAGTGAAATCTTCTATACATGATGTGAGATCTAGTGAATTAATACAGAGTCTTTCCAGTCTTGCTCTTTGGCTTTTATTTAATCCGTTTGGAGTTATTTTAATGAATGAAAATTTGTTCATACTGACCAAAGTTTGGATGCAGCTTTATTTGGCAGCGTGACTTTTTTTCCCATGAAGTCACAGGTTTAGTAACATTTCCGATGTGATCTGTAAAATACAGAGCGCTCTGTCCAAGCAGATGACGCGTTTGCAAGTCTTCAATGTGAAAACTTTGAACCTTTCCTCTGCAATTCTGATACTCTCTTAAGACTCTTGAGTGGAAGTAATTGAAGTAACAACAAGTAGAGGTAAAAACTTGGAGCCTTGGACAGGTAAATACCTCAAAGCCCCCTTTTGCAGCCTGGAACGCAACTGTCTGGATTCAGCCTTGGCATTTGTTGTCAAACTGTTGCTTATGACATGTAGCAATCAACGTGGATTGTGTAAAGGTTGTTTATCATCACCCAGATATGATGGGCTGGATCTGTGTTCTAGGCTGTTGGGTCTCTGCCCTTTGGGAGCAATAAAAGGAAAATGCTGCCCTCCTACCTAGTGTTTCCTTCCCAGCTGACGTTCCTGCGCTTGCGTAACACAAATCTCAGTCTCAGTGGGAATCCATTTATTTCATCCTATTCCAAGGAATTTTGCAAGTTCTTGAAGTTCTTCTGTTCTTCCCTTCTCTAATCACTGCTAATACAGATTCTTGCCCATTTAATCCACATCTTTCTGTCCTCCTGTGGAGGACGCACCTTCACATCGCAGCGTAGGACTGTGCGGACGTGCCCAAGGCAGTGCAGCATCACCTCTGAAGCTCTGATGCCCGCAGCAGTGCAGCGGTTGGCACCTGGAAGCGGCGTGGCCACATCGAATTCACCCAAACTCCTGGGCAGGACTGGTCTCTGAGCAAATCCACATCCACGCGATACTCTGCGGCTCCAGTCGTGGCCTTGGCTTGAGGTTCGCTGCTCGCAGCTGCTTTGGGTGCAGCATAGGCAGGAGGAGGGGGACGCGGAGAAGCACAAACTACCCAACTCTCCTGGGTTACAGAGTGACTCTACATGGGGGTGCTTCCTGCGTGGCGTTAACTGGAACATACTGGCTGGTCAGCTCAGCTCTTTAATGTCTCGTGACTCTGGGGCATGTTAACCTAAGGTTGAGCCCACCTGAAGTAGGCACTTGAATCTTTCTTCTCCGGTGGGATTGTGATGGCCTGGTTACACCCAGAAGGGCTGTAGAAATGGGTGGCCGTGCTGCGCCGCTTCTATTCCTTAAGCGCTTACTCCTCCACTTGTGAGGAACTGCAAGGAAAATGTTTTAAGTCTGCTGTGTTCCCTTATCTTTGCAGTTTGTGTTACGTACAGGGCGAATTGAGACACCACAGAACTTCTAAAATAAAGCGATCTTCATGGATGCTCTGGTGAAGATCACTTCAAAGTAGCGATTAACGGCAAGTCTCGCATTAGCGTGTAGTGACAAAGTGGGGTGACGCGTACGTCTTCCTGGGATCAGCCTTCGGTGTCTTGACTGTGCCGCTCTGATCCAGCTGTTTTGAATGAGGCGCTGCATAAAAACCATTAGAGTAACTTCCAGGTGAACTATCTCCTGCCAGCCTGTTCCCAACTTGCCAGGAGAAGTGCTGATTCAGCACGTGCTGTTTCCGTCTCTTCCAGCTACGGCTAGAGCTGCTCCAGTCCCCAGCCTGGGGCTGCGGGAGGGATGTAAATAAAAGTCTTCCAAAGCGCTTACGTGTTGCAGGCTTGCGCAGACGTTAGCTGAGTGAATGGAAGGAACTGGAAATGAGGACAGCCGCTTCCAGCCGTCATTCCTTCTTTTTGTTTCGTCTTGTTTTCCTGGCAATGCCACGGGTTTGGTCACCCGAGGAATAGAAGCGCTGAAAATACTGGGCTAAAGCCGTCGTTCCTTGGGAGGCCACGGAATTAGGCCGTGTTGCTAAAGCAGGCTTCGGAACTCCATTCTCTTTGTGTTGCCTCTTTGGCCTTTCTTTGCCTCGTCATCAGGTGGAGTCGCGTGTCTGCGAGGACGACTTGTACCGTTGCAGGTGCTTTGCTTACGCTAAAGGTGGGAGGGGAAGACGTCCATGTTCTTGATGGATAGGTTACCTTTTTTCCATGCGCTTTAACGCAGCTGAGCGTGAAGCAATGTTAAAAAGAAAATGTAGTGGGAACTCTTCCGGTTGTTCCTCTGCAATGTTTGAAATAAGATCGAGTGTATTGTTTATAACATATACCGCTCTTCCCTCCTCGCTGCAGCGGAGCCAATTTGCTGAATTCTTTTTAAGGTCATGGTCCAGTGGAGGACTCCGCTGTGCGACTGTTACCCTTCGATTTAATTAGGACTAGTTACCTGCTTGGAGCTATGTCTGTGCATAAATACTTGCCTTGTTCCACCAGGTTGCATCTCTTACTTTTTCCATGGAGCCTGCCACTGGTTATTGAGACGAGTGCTCCCAGCAGGCTTCTGTTGGGAAGGGTGACCCGAATTTGTTAAATTTACTCAAAGGAAATTTCTGCTAGATTTTTCTCTTTCAGATTTTGTGCTCTCTTGCCTTCGGAAGAGAAAATTTAAAACTGGGTTTAGCGTCAGTCATACGAAGGCCAAGTCTTGAACATTCATCTGTGCTAAAGAACTGGAGAGGCCGAGTGTTTCCACTGAGTAACAATCGTTCCCCTGTACTTCTCGTGCAGTTTACCCAGATGGCAGAGTTTGCATCTCTATTCTTCATGCTCCTGGGGATGATCCCATGGGATATGAGAGCAGTGCTGAGCGGTGGAGTCCTGTGCAGAGTGTGGAAAAGATCCTCTTGTCAGTCGTTAGCATGCTGGCAGGTAAGGACCGTGGTAACTCACGTAGCAGTTGCTGAGTTAGCTAAAGCTGCTTCTTGCTGTTTGATGTGAGCAAAGGATATTTAAAACTTCTCGGCAGCAACCAGAGTTCTTAAAGCCCTAATATTTATTTATTAATAAACCAGAGTTCTCTGAAAATAATTGGCGGCGGGGGGGGAACCCAAAACAAGACTGAGTTATTAAACAGTGTGTTTCCAGCTTAGTGGGCGACTGCGCTGCTTCCAGGTCAGCAGCAGCCAAGCAGATAGTGATGGTCAGGTGGGTCCTGAGGCTCAGCCGGTTCCCTGCTCCTGCACAAAACCTGCGCTGCGTCCTCGCGTTTGCTGTGATGGCTGTGCAGCTCTCAGAGCCTGTGTTGGATTTGGCTTTAGCAGGTGCAGGGTTACCAGCCAGATCTACCCAGTACGGTAAACTCCGAGTCCCAGGCCAGTGCCCTCCGTTCCTGTTACTTGCCAGCCTGGGAACGTAGCCCATTCTGCCATCTGTGGTTCAGAGGAAGCCTTCTTGAGAAGAAGGGTTGGGTGAAAAACTTGTTCTTGTTGTGTGGCCTTTTAAATGGCTTTCCCGAAGTCCAGCAAGGGCTGTGGGTCAGCTCTGTCGTGTTCAGCTCCCTGAAAGATGGACCCTTTTCCACATGGTGGGCAGAGGCACTGAACTGCCTGAAAAGGGCAGAGCTGTGTCCCTTAGAATCAGTTTTGAATGATAAAAGGTTTTAGGAGCAGCAAAGTCGATCAAAGAGCAAGCAACAGATTCTTATGTGGGACCGTTTTAGCTTCAGAACAGTAACGTACTGTTGGGAAGCCGTGCAGGCGAACGGCACCTCGCTGGGCGGCCCCTGGCCTCCAAGAACTCGGTGTGTGGTGCAGCCTTCCCTGGACTGGTTAGCGTAAGAGTCACCTGGTCTCTTGTTCTCTGCCTGTGCATCCTCTTTTCCCACGGCTTTTGAAGGAATTAGTCTAAAAGGTGAGTTGTCGGCTTCTGTCGGGCCCTAGCTCCGCTGGTAGCGTAAGCGCGTGCTCACCAAACTGGGGGACCCGCACATCTCCTGTCCCCGCTACTGGCTTTAAATGGCAGGCCCTCAGCATTGTGTCGAGAAAGACGTCAGCCCGAGATGGGCTGAACTGGCCTGGTGTGCATTTGGACTGGTGTGTGAAGGCAAATGAGTAGAATATAGTCTGTCTTAGTGACTCGTGTAATCCCTTCTGTATGCTGACCACGAGCCTGATAAACCCTGTGCACAGCTTACCTCTGCACAAAATGGAGCGCTGGAGTCACAGGGCCTCCGTGTACTTCGTAAAGCGCTCTGAAATCCTTGGATGAAAGACGTTGCAGAAATGAAAGCATTCTATGGACTTTCTTGGGTTTGTTTTGTTGTTTTTTAAAAGAACAAGCCATCCCAAAGCGTGACAGAGCCTGTTTGGGAGGCCTGGTCGGGAAAGCTTTGTGTCTGTGAAGCGGCAGAACCAGAAAAAACATTTTTCAGGGAGCAGCGTGCAGTTTTAAAAACCCTTGACGGCAGCGGTGGTGTCGCACTGCGTTGTTCCATGCACGTGCTGGGGCTCAACTGCTGAGAGCACAAGCACGAGAAAGTCTTGCTCCTCTGCCGCTTGTTTCTTACCTGATCTCGACCTTGCTGTGACATTCTCATGTGATCAGTTAAATTAGATCAGTTTGGGAATCCAGTCACTGGATTTTCTGTAGCGGTGTTTCTCTAGTTCCAGGCAGGGGAAGCGTGCCAAAGCCACGGGGAAGTGGCAGCGCGGAGGCTGCATTGAAAAAACAAGGGGGGTCTTGCTCCATCGCCTGCCTGCCCACCTATTTTTCGGTCTTTCTTGTTTCAGAGCCAAATGATGAAAGCGGAGCCAATGTAGACGCCTCCAAGATGTGGCGGGAAGACAGAGAACAATTTAACAGAATTGCCAAGCAGATTGTGCAGAAGTCACTTGGACTTTAAGCTCCCAGAGAGACCGAAGTGTTTTGTATTTCTCTCCACCTGAAAACGAGCAGTGCTCAGTGCTGGTACCAAAAAGGAAAACTTTGCAAAACTATTGGCCTAGTTCTTCTTATCATTCGTTATTTATTTACCATCCCTTTTCTTCTTCCACTGCTCCAGGGAAGCCTCTAGTTCACTCACTAAATTGTGTGGAAAAGGGATTTAATACTAGGGAAAAATATGGAGACAATGCTGTTTCAAAGGGCTGCTTGTTGCTACCTCACTTCACGGTATGGAGAGCTCGGAGACTTTGCAATCTGCAGCCCGCCTTCGCCAATCTGCTGTTGGAGAACAGAGCTGGTTTGGATCGCCTGCTGGAAGAATTAGTTGTGCGTTTTTCTAGGTAGCGTTGCATCTGGAGCACCGGTCGACAGGAAATAATCTTAGCAGTTTTGTGTTACTCGGTTAAGGACAGCATTTGCAGTCAGAACTGATTTGAAGTGTATAGCTAGCGAGAGAGGCTGTGAAACAAGGTTCTAGTGGGGATGCGTTGGCAAAGCAAGTGATTGTGCGGCGTGTAACTTCAGGAGAAGATGGAGGGAGTTGTTGTCAGTGGCTGGCTGGGGTCTGGAGCGGGCTGGTGTTCCCATGTAACACCGTGACTTTGTATTGAGCCTTTGAGTCAGTGTTTGCTTGGAAGAAATCCCAAGAGCTGCTTTATTGCTCCTTAAAGACACTCAGTTGGAAACTTTGCATTCAGTGAGAGGTGCAAGATGTAAAGCTTGGATTCTTACACGCTTTGGGCAGGTTCACCGTGGGCGAGGTAAGTCGTTGGCAGCCTGGAAATCCAGTGAGGATGTGTCCGCTCCGCTGGGCATGTAAAATATCTCTGCCAGAATGTCAGCTCCTCCTCTGTTGACATTTGGGTGCCGGGAGGATTAGGCACTGCTGGCCTCTGCCGTTCCAGCCCAGGTCACCCGTTCTTCAGGTGAATAAGCGAAAAAGTTCACGTGGTGAATTTTGTAAAATTAACTGTAACGTTTCTTTACGCTGACTGCTCTTGTGTATTTAAATGTGGGTCAGAGGAGATACCGACCGTGTTTTCTAGAGGATGGTACGACGCATGTTTAAAACTGCAGAGTATTGTAGCCGACTGCCGGTGTGGAGGGTGCAGGAAATACCAGCTGCAACGATCAGTTTGTAAAACTGCTGGGGGGGCCACCTCTGCGCTTTGCGAAGTGAATCTCTTGTGTGTGGGTCCAAATCTTTTCCAATTTACTGCAAGCAATAACGTGCCCGTTGATAGCACGTGGAATCACACTTTGTTGGCAGCTTCAGATTTGAGAAGGGCTTTTTTGTCTGTGAAAAGCGTGTGACGAGGAAGGAGTCGCACCGTGGAGAAGGCTTTACGGAGGTGTGCGTGCATGCGCGTGTGTACAACTCGTCAGTATTTCTGTCTTGCTGTCCGTGCTGCAGAGCGCAGTATGCCGTCGTTCTGCACCTCTGAGGAATTTCTATTGCTGCAACTCGCTGATGTTACCTCCTTGTAGAAGTAATTCTTCTTGCTTCAGTGTAAGGGTAGGAAGGGGACCTGACGTAGTTTGGGAGCAGAGATGATGAAATAGTGTTGTACCTAACTAGTATTTCAAGGCGTACAGGAAAATGTAGCACTTCTATTCAAGCTGAGAGCGTTGATTGAATTGTAGTAGACGGAGCGTTGCTCCCGGGAGTACTGCAGCTGCTTTTGGAAACACCGCTGGAGAGCTGCAAGCGCCGTGTGGCAAACGATGGATCCAGCAGACGTGGCCAAAGTGGGCTTCTTGGAAGCGCGGAGTATTTTATTCGTGTGTGCTCACTTGTTATCTTTATTTTATGGTGGGATTTAGTCTGTGTACTGAAAATAAAGTGATTATATTTTCTCCTTTCATAGATGCATGGAAATGTTTTGCAGTGGGGGTTTCTTACGGGTAACCACCTGGTCCAGAGATTCTGATTCTGACTTGGTCCAAAGGAGTGGAAGGGGTTATTCTAGCACGGTTAAAACTCGGGGGATGCTTTAGAGGTGTGGAAGAGTTGACACGAGTTGCTTGGGCTTTCCAGGCAAGTTTCGTGTCCCTACTGATGGCAGTAACTTGATAAAACTGTAAAAATCTGGCAGCCGGCAGATGTGATGCACTTTGCTTCTTACAAAGGTCTTGTTGTGATCTGGCCTAGGAAGGCGAGAGGTGAATCATGACTTTCAATACATCATTCAAAGCCCACCGATATTATTCTGTCATAAACCGAGTCCTTGGCGCAGCACGAGGGTTCATCTCGCCTGCGCGGAGGCTGGTGGGCTCCTGCCCCAGCCCGGCAAGTCCCGAGAGGATTTCACCGCCCAGCAGCTTGTTAGAGCTGGGGAACGCCTGAGAGTTAAATAAAGCTTGTAAAGCTGCCGTGTCGAGCCTGCGACAGATTTCCCTGCGAGGCTTAATGGTCCTCGCCCTTGGTGAAAGGACAGTGGTGCTGGCAGCCTGTGATACTAGCCAGTAGCGATGTTTTCCTGCGCCTTTTTTTTCCAGTCTGAAACGGTTACTATAAAACACGTTCCTTGGGGAGTGTCGGAGCTCTACAGGTGTTATGCATGCAGGTACAGTATTAAAGATTAAAAAAAACCCACACAACTTTTCTCTGGATTATATTTGCTTTAGGCTTTTATATTAAAAAACAAAAAACAAAAAACCCCAAACAAACCCCTTCACCAAAGCTGTAAAAATGCAAGCAACGTCCTCTTTAAAGCCTTTGTATATGCATCCATCCGCACACGCACGCGTTTTTTTCCCTTGGCGAAGGGGAGGCTGTGTCAGAACACACACAGTGGGATGCGAGGCATTCATTAATTTGTTCTGTGTGCATGCAAGCGGTTCTTTGAGAGCGCGAGCTGCCGGGCGAGAGGCGTTGGAGCCACATGAAAGGGCTGCAGCTCCGGGGCAGAGCCAGCCCCAGGCTTCTTTCCAGCTTTTTTTTTTTTTTTTTTTTT
>VXBL01003144.1:43127-57692 GCA_013400195.1 Aramus guarauna
CTCTGGTCAATGGAGAAGAAGGGACTGCAGGCTCCTGAGTTGGGGGGTTGGATCCAGGATGTTCTCTTCCCTCCGAAGCCGTGTTTCTGGAGATGCCCTAGGGACTCCCCTAGCTGTTGGGCATGGACCTTCCCTGGAGGGACGTGTGGTCCCAGCACAGGCTGGGGTGGAAGGTCTCTGTCCTTGGGAGTGGCTGAGCCTCGGCTGGACAAAGCCGCAGGCTGGTGGTGCTGGCAGGGTGCTGCGCTGGGCAGGAGGCAGGAGACCTTCCCTGCTTGTGGGCTGTGTCCCTCGGCTGGGCCACGACCTCCGCCACTCCACGGGAGACACGCCGGAGCGGTGGAGCCAGCGCGGCACACCGCGCACGCCCGCCGGCTCGGATGCGCTCCTCGCCTTGCACAAGGCGTCTCTGCTGCCGCACGCTTGTCCCTGACACTGGCAGGGGGGATGTTCTCGGTCTGGAAAATGTTTTGTCTCCGGGAATTGTTATCATCCTTATTATCGTTATCATATCTGCAATTTTTCTTCTGAACAACCTTTCACAGCTTGGACCCNCCCACCTTCACCCTGCCCGTGCTTGTCCGCACCCCTTTGAGAAGAGAAAACCAAGATGTCCTGGCTTGTTATTTTTCAGATCTTCCTAGCAGTGGCTAATTTTGAGCAGAACGACAGGGGTCAGGAGTTCTCTGTAATATACAAGTGGAGCCGCAGGAAAGAGAAATTCGTCACGTACCAGAGGATCACCACGCACAGCGCTAGGGACTGGGAGGCGTTTGTCATTGAGGGAGAGGCTTTCCTCGCGGTGGTCAACCACAGAGAAGGTACCCAGCCCTTATATTCCCTACCGACCGGGCTCAGCTGGGGCAGGTGGCTGGAGGGACGCCGGGGACCACAGCATCCCGCCGCGGGCACCTTGCTCCAGAGCATCCTCCTGTTGCTGTGGCAACGCTGCAGCTCCCTGTGCATCCTCTGCCAGAGTGCAGGGCAAAGCCAGGGAGTCCGTGCACGCAGCTCGGAGCACGGTGTCCCTCAGGAAGCCCGAACCCTTGCAGATCCTCTCATTTTAGGGGAGAAAAGCACTCGGGGAAGTGGCTGTCACAGTGTCCCTCTGGGTTTCTGACTGCGGGGGACAAGGACAGGAGCGGGGACGGTGTCTTTGCTGAATCTCTCTGCTTCTTTTCATTTGTTTCCCCAATGCTACGTAACACCGTGGGGTGGTGAGGGCAGCTGCCTGGGTTTGCAGGGGCTAGGCCCTTGAGAAGCCAAAGCCGTGGCCTCGTGGTTGCACAGGAAACCCAGGGAAGCCGAGTGAGAGCCTGCTGGCATCCCTCCCTCCCCGGGCAGATGTGATCCAGCACCGTTGCCCTCCCAGGCCATGAGTTGTTCTGGGGTGGGGTGTGCACCCCTCAGCGCAGGAGATGAAGGGGCTGATAGCACAAGCCCTGGCTCTCCAGGATGCTCCCAGCTGGGTCCAGACCCTGGGCTCCTGCCCTGCCGTCAGGGCTGGCTCCTGGGGCACCAGCTCCTCCAGCACCGCGCTCAAAGCCGGTGGCAGGTTACTCAGGCACCAGCTGCGGGTGAGCTGGGCTGGAAACTCCCCGTGTCACCTGCTGGATCCCACCCTGGCCAGTTTGGACAAGACCTACCCCCATGGCAGTGGCGGCAGAAAGGTCCCTTTGGTGGCCATGCACGTCACGCAGGGGTTAAGACCATCATGGCCGAGCCAAACTGGGGATGTTCTCCTTAAGGGGTGGTAGAGGGTCAGTCCCTGAGGAGCTGTCACTTATCCCTGTGGCCATTTCCCACACACCCTAGTCTCCCTGCAGCCCTCCTTGCCAAAGTCTCTTCCGTTGCAGTGAGGATTGCCCATCGGCCCGTTAACATGTGGTCCGGCTGCTGCCCAGCCACCAGCACCTCTGGTGGGGCCAAGCCGGGTACAGTGGTGCTCAGTGAGGGAAAGGGGCTGGTGGTGCTCCCCTCCTGTCCGACGAAGCCAGCCCTTTATTAGGACAATGTCTGGGGCTGGAGGGGTCGTGCCGGGCTGAAAGTGCAGAAAGGCTTTTAGCTTTAAAGCCAGCTGTGTCCCACACAGACATGAGGTCAAGATGCTTGAACAGAGCCCAGGAGCTGGATGGAGGACGTGCTTTGGTGCTGGTGGGCTCAGCACGGGGCAGGCTGCGGGCTGTGGCATCCCCTCCCTCTTTCTGGAGTTCGAGCCATCAGCAGGGACCAGCACATGGAGGTCCCTCGCCAGCCCAAATGCTTGGGAGCTGAGCACGGGGACTTAGTGAAGGGAAAACATCCGTGGGGTGCCATTCCAGCTGTGGCCCATTACCAGATGTGCGAGCTTGTGTGAGAAGAGTGACGGCAGCCCGTGATATCGGTAGCTTAGGAACTTGGCACGATGCAGGATGCTGGAATGGTGCCTCTGGTGTGCTGCTCGTGTGGGGAGACAGCACGGTCCCAGCCCTCCTCTGCCAGGGGCCACTGCGGAGCTGCCACCGCGCGCTCGGGCACAAGCTGACAGCGAGCTCGGTGGGGATGGCAGGTCTGGGTAGGGATGGAGGCTCTGGGTAGGGTTGGAGGCTTTGGATAGGGTTGGAGGCTCTGGGTAGGGTTGGAGGCTCTGGGTAGGGTTGGAGGCTCTGGGTAGGGTTGGAGGCTTTGGATAGGGTTGCAGGCTCTGGGTAGGGTTGGAGGCTTTGGATAGGGTTGGAGGCTCTGGGTAGGGTTGGAGGCTTTGGATAGGGTTGCAAACTCTGGGTAGGATTGGAGGCTCTAGAGTCTCTTTGGCTACTTCCTGGGGAGAAATCAGTCACTAGCAAACAGCCTTGCAACCTGCTGGCAAATATTTGCACGGCTGAACCTGTTTCTGGGTCTTGTTTCTTACACGAGCCAGATATTCCTTTTCCTCACGGTGCATGTCTGTCTGTCTGTCTCCCCCAGGGAATAACCACAACATAGACAGCGTGATATACAGGTGGAACCCCAAGACAGGGTTGTTTGAAACCAACCAGACCATCCCTACCTCTGGAGCCTACGACTGGGAATTTTTCACCATCGGGCCATATTCCTTCCTGGCTGTGGCCAACACGTTCAATGGCACATCCACTAAGATCTACTCGCACATCTACATCTGGCTCAGTGGCTCTTTCCAGCTCTTCCAGTCTATCCTGGTAAGGCTCGGCCGCTGATCAAGCTCTGCTCCTCAGCCGCCGCTCTGGGTTCAGACAAGCCAGGGAATAGTTAGAGACAGAAGCTCTTCAGTCCTCTGGAAAGGTAGTGATAGTTTCCCACTGATTCTCTCACAGGGATTGACGGAGCGAGGTTTATTTTGTTCCTTGGAGGGTTTTAGGAGGGGGTAACTTCCCCACTGCACCTCCAGCAGGTCCCCCCCCACACCTTGCAGCATCCTTGGCTTCCAAAGGCTTGTCCACATCCAGCATCTCATCGGGCTTCCTTCCCCACAGACTTTTGGTGCTGCTGACTGGGAGGTCTTTCGCATCGGGGACAGAGTCTTCCTGGCTGTTGCAAACAGCCACAGCTATGACAGCGGCACGCCGGCACCCTCTAACTTTTACGCCATCAACTCCTCCATCTATGAGCTGAACGTCACTGCCCAGATGTTTGTCAAATTCCAGGACCTCCTCACCTACAGGTACCTGTGCAAAACATCAGGGTGGTCCTCAGTCCACGTCCTTCCCTGAGCAACCTGGAGGTCTCCTGGAGGGTTCGCGCAGGCTTGTGCGCTGCCAGGGACCAAGGCTGCTGGGGAGGGCAATGGGTGACAGGTCCTTGGCACCAAATCCCAGCGGGAGCTAGGAGAAGGCCCCGGATTTGGGAACAAGGGTGGATTTCCTTTCAGATACAGCCGGGGAAGAGCAGGGTTTTCTGCGTATCATCACGGTGGCAGAGATTGGGGTGGGGTGGGCTCATCCCCGCAGACACACAGCCCCTTCCTCGCCTGGCCACCGAGGGGCCACCTCACCTGCCCCTCTGCTTGCTTCATCCCCCAGCGCCCTGGACTGGGAGTTCTTCTCAGTGGGAGACGACTCTTTTCTGGTGGTAGCAAACTCCTTCGATGGCTTCACCTTCTCCGTTAACAGTATTATCTACAGGTACTGCTGCGGGAGGAGGGCAGGGTTGGGTGGCTGGGTGGTGGTTCCCAGCAGGAACGACCCTGCCGGGAGCCCAGCGTGGGGGCAAACCTCTGCGGATGCTGGTACATCTGCCCAGGAAGGACGGACAGGACCGCTCCCTGTTTCTGGGAAGGTTTCTGGGCAGGAATGAGAACCCCAAGTGAGGGACATCCCACCCTGAACCACAGCGGGGAGGTGGGAGATGCCAGCCCCACGTCTCGGTTTTCCTGCCCCCTTTCAGGTGCCCAGATTGTGCCCCAAGAGCTAACTGCCCTCCCCGTGCAGGTGGCAAGGCTATGAAGGCTTCGTAGCGGCTCACCACCTCCCCACTGTCGGCTGTAGAGACTGGGAGGCATTTCACACCCCCGAGGGCTCCTACCTCCTCTACTCCAGTGCCAAGGAGCCGCTTTCCAAGGTGCTCAAGCTGAAAACCACCTGAGGTGGCTGAGACACGCTCAGCTCATCGCCAGGATCGGGCCGAGCTGGGCACCGAGGTGAAGATGGACCAGGAACGGCTGCAGCATCAGCCCCGTGGCCACCTGGTTGTGTGTTCCTCAGGACGGGGAGGAGGAGGAGGGCAGCTCCAGGGCTCCCTGCAGCCTGGTCGAGGGGCTGCCAAAGGGGCTGCGACCCCGTTTTTGTGCTGTTTCTCCTGGGCAAGCTCTCCTGCCGCGCTCCAGAGCCACGTCCTACCCAGGGTGCTGCGTGTCCAGGCGCTCCCCGCAGCTCGCTGGGGAAGTCTCCAGCCAGGAGGGACCCAGAGCTGCCGTTGGTGGCATCCAGAGCTCGTGCAAAGCCAGGGAGGAAAGAGACTGAGCAGAGCTTGTGCTGCCGGGGCGGGTGCGTGGCAGTGGGGAGAAAATGGCTGGTGAGAAACTGGGGAAAAAGGTGGTTTTGGGCTTGGCGCTGGCTGCCCAGGGCCTGGGGCTGCGATGCTGCCGAGGACCTGTCTGGTTCGACATCGCACACCACACTTCGTGTCCATCTTCGGTGACTTTGCCACCCCATCCTGCTGTCGTGGGTGCCTGCCCACGCTCCCGCTCCGCTGTGGCCAGTTTTGGTCGTCCTTGCCAAGTGACGTGTGTGTTGTACAAATCCATAGATGTGTACAAGGACCGATGCTGATCCTTCCACCCCTTTGCGTGCGGTTCACGACTCCTGAGCAAACCTGCTGTCCACTGGGGACATTGGGACCAATCTAGCTACCGTGGGCATGGGAAAGACCCCAAACTGCTCCAGGCGAAAGCTGTGGCCTCTTTTCTTTTCCTCGCCTTTGTCTGGGGGGACTCTTTTGCTTAACCAGAGCTCTAATAAACTGCGTGCACCCAGCCTTCGTCCCACGCGCAAGCTGCGGGTACCCGAGCGGCTCTGCCCGTGGATGCTCTCCTCAACAAGCCACCCCCAAAGCGAGATGGGGCTGTGTCGGTGGCCATAGGTGTCCTGTGAGGACGACGTGGTCCTGAGCACCACAGGGTGCAGGGGTGAGGGTGCCCCTCCACCTCCCCCTGCCAGGGACCCTCTGCCTCTCCGTACTGGCCCAGAGCATCGCTCAGCCTTGCCCAGCCCTGGGTTTCCTGCTGGGGCTGGGGCTTGGCCACCCACCCTGATGCTGGGGAGCCCGCAGGAGGTGCCAGACCCCCCCAGGAAGGGGCTGGGGGGGGGTCACAGCCTGAGCTGCCCTGGGGTCCAAGCCCAGGAGAGCCACCGCAGGCAGCCCCTGCAGACCTCCCTCCTCCCCCAGCCCCGGCTGCAGCAGGCTCTGCCAGGTAGGACCATTTCTTGCTTGTGAAACAAGGCAGAACTTGATTTGCTTCCATCGCGCTGAGCTGTGAGCAGTATCTCTAATCCAGCCCCGAGGAAGGGCGAGACATGGCGAGATGTACAGACGAGATGCAGAGGCACCACTTGGCCAGCTGGCCCCCGCTCGAGGCGGGCTGGGGTGAGGATGGAGGGGATGTAACCTAATGGGAGTCGAGCTGGTACATTGAATTTAGGCTTGTCTGCTTTGGGAGAGATTGAATTAGGACAAGTGCAACCCCCTTGAGCACCACCACCCTCCCTGGACGCCCGGCTCCCAGCGCAGCACAAACCCTGAGGCCTTTTCCTACGTGCGAGGCTTTATTGAGAAATCCAAGGTTTGGGAGATCGCCTCCGGCTGCTGGTGGCAGGCAGAGGCTGCTGAGATGCTGCGCAGGGGGGCTGGGGCCGGTGCCCTGCTCTCTGCAAGGCTGGTCCCTCCCCGGAGCCAGGATGGGGTGACCCCGCTGCACAGAGCAACCCACCTCTCCGCACCCCAGGGACCTCCTGGCCCCACAGAAGCCCCCACCCTCATCTGTCTCCCCCCCTCAGGGCTTGTTCTCGCCAAACCACGTGGACTATGAGCACGTGGCTGGGGCTGCGAGTCCAGCTCTGGTAGGGAAGGGTTTTGGGGGAGGTGGGGGGGGTCCTCCCCGGGAACCTGGGCTCCATAGGCAGGTCTGCGTGGGGTGTTCCCAGCATGCCTCCCCCACCATGTCGTTTGCTCACGCTCAGTCCGGCATCGCTGGGGAGGGGCGAAGTCAGTGGCACTCGTTTGCAGGACTGGAGCAAGCACTGGAAAGTCCCATAGAGAAGCTTTGAAGCCCACCACGTTGCCGCAGGCTCCCTGCAAAGATGCTGGGAACAGCGCGCCCCAATCCTGCACTACAGGGCGGTGCTGGTGGTCTCTGCGTGGCCCTGGGTGCTTGGCAGGGACTTCAGGTAATCCACGTGCCTGCAGGTGTCCTCTCGATTGTGCCGGACGTAGCAGATCACGTAGACGATGACCATGGCGAACCAGCCGAACATGGTGATGAACATGGCCACGTCCGTGGTCCTCTGGCGCACGCTGCAGAAGTTGACGCCAGCATCCAGGACCTGCAGCAGCGGCTTGCCCACGTACTCCTCCCGCGGGGCCGTGTGGCAGGTGATGTCCTGGACGGAGTCGGGGTCCAGCCGCGCCTCCCACAACACCTCCTGCAAGGCACACTCGCAGTGCCAGGGGTTGTTGGCCAGACGGAGCTTGGCGTTGAGCGCCAGCAAGGCCTCCTTGGGGATGCTGCGGATGCGGTTGCTGGAGAGGTCGAGGGTACGCAGCCCCGCAGCCACCCCTTTGAAAGCCGCCCTGTCGATCTTCTCAATGGCATTCCTGGAGAGATCGAGTTCCTCCAGGTGGGAGAGGTGCCTGAAGGCATTGCTGGGGATCCTGGTGATGCTGTTAGCGTCCAGCTTGAGGAACACCGCGTCTTTGGGGATGTCCTTGGGGATCTCCTCCAAGTGCCGGGAGCTGCAGAGGACAGCCTTCGCCCCCGCGCGCTCCGTGCACTGGCAGCTCGGGGGGCAGGAGCTGCCCCAGGGGACGCACAGCAGGAGACAGAAGAAAGCCTGGGCGACGCCGGCTGCCGGCGTGGTCGTGAGGGTCATCTTGCACCCGGCCAGCTTGGCGTGGCTGCCGGCGATTCCCCGGTGGCTGCGGCAGCTCCTGGGCAGCAGGGCGGCTCCTCTGCGCTCCTGCAAAGCCTCTCCCATGGCTGGAGGAAGGCGGCGGGTGGAGGGGCTATGACACGGCATTATTTCCCGGAACGCCGCTCACGGCTCATGTGTAACGTGTCCTGGCAAAGTGTGAGAGCCTGGGCTCAGGAGCCCGGAAAACAAGGACGGAATGATACTGGCTACCATCTTTTCCAGGACAGCTTGATTTGGCTTAAGATTAATTATACCTGGACATAGAGCTGCAGAGATTAAAAACCCTCCCCCACCTTCTCAGCACACCCCCCCCCGCCCCCCCAGGCAGGCAAAGGGGGCTGCAGGATGGGGGGGTCGAGGCCCGGGAGCCTCTGCCCCCCACCTGCTGCCAGTTTCCACGTGGGACGCGGTGATTTGCTGCTGGAGAACAGCAGCAGTAAATTCCTATCGCACCAACCCCGAGTGTTAAAAAAAAGTGATGAGTCAGACTCCCTGGATCATCAGACCGGCTTAATCACCACCGGGTTTTTAAATAACAAGATGTGGAGTTCTTTTGCTTTCTCCTGGTCCATGAGCTGGTACGAGTCACGTTTCCAAGGGTTTTGCTAAAGCAAAACAGGTGAATATGGGGTTTTTTTTTTAATAAACAAAGAGTATGGTTTAACAGCCTGACTCCAGGAGCTGGAGCTTAAGAGAGGAGCCGCTGAGTACCACAGTAAAGAGGATGCTCTGGGGCCCCAAGGGCCACCCCAGCCCTGCTGGGGAGGAGGCAGGAGGTGGAGCAGTTGGGCCTTCTTTCCTCTGCCCCTTGGTACTTCTCACACCTCTCCTGCTGCCTTGGTCAGGCTGGGGGGAAGAGATCCCCACGGAGGGGAAAGTTGGAGGGTGGGACCCTGGCAGCCTTTCACCCAGGAATGAAATTGTCCCTGGTGATCTCATTAGCAGACCATCTGGGCACCAGTCGTTATCCCTCTGGTACCAGCATCCCCCTGGTGATGGCATCCTCCCGGTAACAGCATCCTTTAAGTACCCCCCCCGGGGGATGCTCATACCTCGGAGCAGGGCGGTGGGGACACCCGGAGAGCGCAGCCACGGGTGCTGTGGGCGAGCGGCCGCGTGGAGCCCTTTTGTGCTGTAATTAAGTGATGCTAATTAGGTTTCGGCAATTCTTCGTAGGCTGTGGTCGCTGCTGGCCGGTTCGGGGTTGCTGGTGTCGAAGGTTTATCGGCCGCTGTAAGGCACGATGGCCTCTCCCTCTCCAGCTGTGCCCCAGGCCTGGACCTCTCCCTGCGCCTGCGCTGGCTCCCGGCGGAGCGCGGTGATGGGAGACCACGAGCAGACACGGAGCTGGCCNGAGGGGTGCTGCCAGTGGACCTGCCCCGGGGTGCGGGACTGTGCCGTGGACTCTTCTGGGACCGGGCGTGGGGTTAAGTCACGCTGCCCGGGACCCCTCCGGCCCTACAAACGCTACCGGGATCTGCCAGCCCAGTCTCTCCGGGGGGAGCACGGACGCACTTTGCGCCGCTGGCTCCCGCCGCCCGCCCGACCCTGCTCCGGTCCCTGGAGGGGCTCCGGGGGAGGCGGGGGGGGGACCCACAGCCGGACCCCGGCGTGTGCGGGGGTGATGCCCAGCCCCGACNTGGTGTCGAAGGTTTATCGGCCGCTGTAAGGCACGATGGCCTCTCCCTCTCCAGCTGTGCCCCAGGCCTGGACCTCTCCCTGCGCCTGCGCTGGCTCCCGGCGGAGCGCGGTGATGGGAGACCACGAGCAGACACGGAGCTGGCCAAGAGCAATGGGAGAAGGTACTGTGCCACCACCTTGGCACGCAGTTCGCTTTCCAGCAGTTCCTCACATTGACTCCAAACGTGTCAAGTCATCTCCGCAGCCAGCGCCGGGGAGGGGAGTGAGTCTGCGAGCAAAGTGAGTTTGTGCAACAAGATTGGGGGTGGGAACGCTCAAACTGGGCTCATCCTGGAGCTGTGCTCCAAGCAGGCCCTCCAGGAATGGCCCCTGGTTAAACAGCCACAACAGACCACCAGCCGTTAGTTATTTAATACATGGTTTATTGAGCTGGGTTGACTAAATTGCCAGTCTGACCCTCCCCCCCGCCCCCCCCCAAGCCCCAGTGCATCACTGGTGAAACTGCAGTTGTGCTGTGGTGGCCACCAGCGCGGGAAGAACAGCCCTGGCTGGCCAGTGTCTGGTCCACTGGGAGAGGGTGGGGGAACCGAAATCCCTCCTGGAGCAGTCCCAGGCATGATAGGCCACCGCGGGGCTGATCTGGGCTATTGAGAAATGTCTCCACTCTGCCTTGTGCTCCCCACGGCAGGCAACAGAAAAGGTGAGTGAAGGACCCCCTAAGAGCAGAGATGTCTGGGATGGACACACTGATGTCCTCTCTCCTGTCCTTACCTGCCCAAGGGACCACAGAGCGTGGATCGCCTGGGTCCCAGCAAGCGGCCCCTTCCCGTCCATGTGCACAAGGGGATGGGGGCAGGCAGGGGACGTTTAGCTGGTGCCTTGGCTCAGGCAGAGGGAAGAGTTCAAGGTGGTGCTCAGCATACCAGCAGGATCACGTAACAGCATGGGACATGAGGGATGGACCTCTGCGGAGCTATGAAACCATAGGTATATAAGCCAAGAGCTGCTCACACCTTCAGAAGTGCTGGATCGCAGCTCAGGACCATGTTGTTGGGTCTGAGGCAACCAGAGATATGGGGACAACTGCCACAGGAGCGGCTTGTAGGGCAGGCAGGAGCTTTAGGTGCAGGAGACCCCAAGCCCTCTCCAGAGCAATCCTCTGGGAGCTGTGGCGGTGGAGCTGCCGGGGCTCAGGGCAGGAGCAGGGGAGCAGAGGTGCCGCATGGACAGCGTGGGTGGTGGGGTAGCCAGGGCTGGCATGTCCCCAGGGCCCACACCGAAGCAAAGAAGAGGTGGGAGCTGCGAGAAGGAACACCTTGCAGGAACAGCCCTGTAGCTCTGCTTGGGTCAAGCCGCGGGCTAGTGCTGTGGCTGATGTGGAAGCACCGAGAGACGAGCTGGCACTGAGTGTGGTGGCTCAGGCGAGCGGGATGCTGTGTAGGCACTGCCCAGGCAGCCCCTGTCCCCAGCTGCCGGGGAGGGGACAGTTTTCCTCCCAGAGACCTGCAATGTGCATGCACAGAGGCACCCAAAGTGCCTAGACTCCGGTAGCTGCCCGTGGTCTCACAGGTGAGCTGTGGCAGAGCTGCAGGTCCCAACCAGAACCTGCTCTGGGACAGCAAGAGCCCTGGCCTGTGCTTGAGGAGTCAGTAGTAGGCGCCGAGGAGGGTTGAGACCTTGTGCAGGAGCTCCTTGTGGTTGGCGTGCAGAGGGATCCTCTTGTCTAGCACCTGCCAGCGGATGCACAGCTCCGGGTCGCAGCCCTGGAGGAACTGGAAGAGGACCAGAGACATCACGTACGTGCTGCTGGCGAGGGCTGTGCCAGCCATGCTCAGCAGCACCTCCGGTCCTCAGCCTCCTGCCCTTTCTTTTTGGGGCTGTGCCACCCCACGTTCACCCCCCCCATGTTCTTCCTCCATTGCGTGCAGCTGGAGAAGCGCTCTGCTGATGAGGGTGAGATCTGGGTCTGGAGATCTGGGTCCCCTGCCCCGAGAGCCGGGTCAGGGAGCTGCAGAGGCGAGGGGCCCGTACCGAATTCAGCCGCTTCATCTCCACATCGTTCTGGCTGTCGAAGTGCACGCTGATGGCGACCGTCTCCACCCAGGCGTTATCTGTGTTGCGGGGGTCATCAAGATACCCCTTGTGTATCTGTGCAGGGTGAAGGAGTGCCGCGTGAGCAGAGCCCTCACCACCTCTCTGCAGGCACCGAGAGGTCCCGGGGGTGGTGGGGCATCGCCCCACAGCTCCTCGGTCCTGCTGGAGACCAGCCCCTGCTCCCACTGCCGCTGGAGCCGTGGAGAGCGACCGCGGCAGGCGCAGACACCGGTGTGTGCAGCCCACCCTCGGGGTCCCGGGGCTGCCATTGCATGTCCTCTCTCCCCTGGTGGGATCAGTGGCCAAGGCGTGATGCACCCCATCCCTGTACCCTGGGGACACCCACATGCCCCTGTGCCACCGTGACACCCTCATGCCCCTGTGCCGGGGGGATGCCTCTGCGTGCCCCCCACCTCGGTGCCTTGTTTCAGCAAGTTCTGGAACTGGGGCCAGAACTCCCGGCGCAGGATCCACTTGAGCTTCAGAGGCAGCGTCTCGCCCGGCTCCAGTGACCCCTGCACCAAAGCAGATGTCAGCCCTAGGGCCTGCCATCAGCCCAGCCACCCTCGCGGCCACCAGCCTGGCCGTTGGGCAGTTGCCACCACGGCGCAAGACGCCACAAGCTCTGGTGGGGGGGAGCACGCAGTCTCCATCCCTCCCTTCCTCCCGCTCTGCCAGAAGTCCTCAGCTCTGCCCGAGCATGGGTCTGAATTTGCCTGGTTCAACATCTGGACCTCTCTGCCAAAGGATGCTATGCCAATGGCTTATGTCACGATGGATGCGTGAGAACTGAAGACATGGAGGAGGAGGAGAAGGAGGAGGGAGAAGCAGGAGACAGGGGTGAGGGTGGGTGGGGGTATGTAACCCCACCACTGCCCCCCAGCACTCCTGGCAGCGCAGCCCCGCACTCGGATGCTCTGCGGGAGGGGCAGGGGTACCCCCTCGGACCAGGCTGTGACAGCCGCCTGTGTGTCTCCCTTTTCCGCAGGGCACCCAGCCGTCGGGCTGGGCCAGCCCCGTCTCCCCAGACCCTTCTGCGCCAGTTGGCTTCCACCTGCTCTTACCCCAGGCAGAGCCCAGACATCCGACAGCGGGTACTGGGCCACCAGGACTTCCAACGTCTTCTTCAGAGTCTTCCTTATAATGGACCCATCCAAATTCCTCCTCCAGCTGTGAGAGAGGACCCTGTCATGCCGCAGCTGGGCACAGCCCCCCTACCCCCCTCCCAGCAGTGGTTGTAGGGGCAGCGGTGGGTTTTGCCAGGTCCCAGTCTCTCCGAGATGACTTCGTGCGTGCCCCCTTTTCCATTCCCGGAGCAGGGACACCTCCCTGTCCCCACGCACTCACCGGGTCACGACGGGGTGCAGGGCATGGTTGGGCCCAAAGCAGTGCAGCCTCCCGCGGCCTCGCAGCCCCGTCCTGCCCATGGGATTCCTGGCAGGGAGAGCACGAGTGGGATGGGACGGCGCTGGGCTCCCTCTGCGCTTCCCGTCCCTGTACCTCTTCCCCAGATTTCTCACCACTGCAATGCACCTCTCCTGGGGTGCTGGGGATTTTTTGAGTGGGGGGACAGCCTTGAGGAGGATGCATGCCGTTATCCCTGCCCCACTATCAGCCGTGGGGAAGCGAGAAGGGGATGGATGCACCCAGCCCCCCCTGGATTTCCGTCTCCCCGGTGCGTTGCTTGCCCAGCTCCCACAGCCCGTCCGACCCATGGCGGATGCACTCACAGCGGCAGCCCGTCCTGCACGGTGTAGAGGCCGTGGAAGCTCTGCCGGTCGATCAGCCCGTCCATGGTGTTGTAGTTGATCTTCAGGAGAGACTCCAAGGAGCTGGGGGCAGGAGGCAGCCCGGCAGGGACGGCTGGCTGTGGCACCCAGGGGAAGGGGCAGAGGAGTGGGGAGCCACAGGGGACACTCACGGGCTGAAGGGGTCCTGTACGGCCACGTCCTTGTGGTCGGCCGAGTAGGCGGGAGGGTCGTAGAGCGGGAAGTCCACCTGCAGAGCACGTGGCCATGTCAGGCCCCCCTTGCGTCCCTGCTCTGGGGGCAGGCAGGGGCTGGGACCCCCGGGGACACTTTCTGCCCCAGTCCCTTCCTGTGCACGGCTCGTGGCATCGTTCCCCAAGGCACGCCGGGCTCCGGGCCCCGCTTGGATGCTGAGCCCAGGGTCTCGGCCGGAGGGCTGGTGCCTCTCACTCAAGCCATTGCCAGATCCTGTCCCTGACCCAGAGCCAGCCCTGGTTCAGGAAATGTGGATGTGAGTGTTTATCCCCTCTGTCTCCCAGCCGAGCATCCCCAGGCATCCCTAGCACTGTGGATCCCAGCAGGAGCGATGCCCGTTCACCTCTCCTTGTCCCTGGAAGGGCCCTGGAGCAGCTGCTCCAGGAAGCCACTTGTCCCAGGGCTGGGAAAAACAGCAGTTCCCAAGTGCGACACGGGTGGGACGATGGGTCTGTTCCTCTTCTCACCCCACGGCCCCCTCCCAGCCCCGCTGCCCAGGGTCACAGCTCCTACCTCCCAGGGCACCTTCTCATCCGGCACAGGGAAGCGGCGGGTGTGAGACCCCGGGTACAGGAGGTTTCGAGCAAGCACATGGTACGGCCGCTGGCTCTCCTCAGGTTTCCCCTCCAGGTCAACCCCCTTCATCTCCGAGGCTTTGCTGGAGCCTGCGAGGCAGACACAGATAGCGAAGCCCCGCAAAATAGGGTGCTGAGTCTGGTGCTGCAGACTGTGGCTCTGCTGAGGGGGCTGGCTGGGTATCTCCATGGGGATGCCGGTGTCCCCGGGGGGCCTGGCCCCCGACATCCCTTCCAGCAGGCCCCGGAGAAACTCGCCCCGGGATGCCGCACTGCAAAGCCTCGGCCACGGGCTCCAGGGAGGGCTCTGGAGCGGAGGGTGGGAATGGCTGCAGGAGGGGCTGGACGGCCTCGCAGAGCTCCCAAACCCCCCAGACCCTCTGCCTCTGCCTTGCTGCTTAACAGAGGGGTGCGAGGGGCTGCTCAGCCCTGGTCCGCAGCCCTGCGGGTGCCAGCGCGGGGCTCTGGGTTTCCCCGGTGCGGCTGGAGTGGAGATGGGCTCTGCTTACCCACAGGCGGCATGTCCTCGCCCGAGCCGAAGCCGCTGCCCTGCAGCGCCTGCATTATCCACCTCAGGGCCTGGCCGCTCTGATGCACCTGCGTGGGACAGGAGAGGGTCAGCCCCCCGCC
>VXBL01003148.1:4982-19807 GCA_013400195.1 Aramus guarauna
CCTGCCTCTTACCTGACATACTTGGAGAGCGGAGGCTTCAGGCTGTGCGTGGTCGACATCCCTGAGGAAATGTACCTGTCTCTTCTTCTCTCGATCCGGCGCACGTTCACAAAATCCCTAAGCAAAGAAAGGGCACCGACTCCTTTAAAATGTGCAACAGGACTTTGAAGGAGCAGATCCTGCTCTCCAGACTGCTGGGAAAGGCTGTGGCAGAGGTGTGTCAACACACGGACAAAGCACAGCACAGCGCAGTTATCAGGGAGACCGATGGACTGACTGAGGTAGATTTTGAGCTCCGAGACTCCTGCCAGAAAGGTCTGGAGGAGACTTCAGGGGCTCCCTGCCTTTGGGAGCGTTACCCGCGCAGCCAGCCAGCCCTGCCTCGTCGACACTGGGAGCTCCCGGCCAGCGAAGAGCGGCAGAACTGGGGCAGAGCACTCTCCCTACGCTCAGATGCTTCTCTCCGTATTTTCGGAGGGTGTTTAGGGGCTCAGTACAAACCAGACAGTGGAATAAACCGACCTCGGGGAAACAACACCGCCTGCGGCCCCAGCTGCCACGTCGTACGAGACGATCGTGTTGTCTTCAACCCGCTGCAAGATCTGAGGGGTTGGGGGGGGGGAAGAAAAGAAGGGAGATTTCATCAGACTGTGCCTGCAGGTTCCACACATGCCAACAGCTGGGTGATATGGAGCCTCCCCTAAAACAGCAGCAGGATTCAAAGCAACCAGAGCGTCTTTAGCAGCTGATCTGAGGCTGAAGGGGACAAACTCGTTGGCAGTGCATGCACAGGTTTGTCTCCTGCCCCGGGACCGGTCCCTCTGCCTTTCGGAGAGGGGGTGCAGGCGTTGCCTCCGGATCCCCGCCACACCAACAGCACAAAACGCCCAAAACCTACCAAGTAAAAAGCAGGCTTGGCTCAGCCGCTGGCCCATCTCCCTGCCCACCTCATGGGCTTTTGGATAGGCACACGCATGCAGCTGGCTACCGCAGAGCATTCGGATCGTACGGATGAGCGGTGGAGATTTAACGCCTCAGCGACTCGGATCCAGCTAAGCTCCAGTACGGCCTGGGCACCGCCGACAGCCGGTGTTGGACTGGGAAGCTCCGACTCTCCGCTCCAAGGAGCTCCTGTGATTAAGCCATCTTTGTCCGGCACGCTCACCTGGCAAGCTGCCACCGTTCTGTTCCACAGGATCATCTTCTCAGGCTGGAGAATAACCTCCTGGTAAACTGTTTCAGCAGAGCACTGCAGGAAAGCCTGAGGACAGAGCCAGAGCAGTTAGCCAGTCCCCCTCTCCACTTTGCTAAGATTATTTTGAAGGAACACAAAGAACAACTGGGATAATACAGGAGGGGAGCCTGGCCTGGCTCTAGCGCACGCAAAGCCAAGGCTGTCACCCCTCTGCCACCCCTTTGCCGCAGCGCTCTCGTTCCCAGGGGCCCGGAGGGCACACGTGGAGTTGGAGAGGACAGACCAGACCTCAGGTGTCAGCAGTCATTGAACTGCTGCCTGCTGAGGTCCGTGTTGGTGTAAGAGAGGGCAAGTGTCCATCTGTCTGTAACACAGCGAGACAGACAGACCTCGGGGCTGACTCAGGCTGGCTCCTCTCCCACCCTCACCCCACTTTATCAGCAGTTCTGCTACGTACGCAACTGCTTCGGGAAGTTGCTGAAAAGCTCTTCTGAGCTCCAGCACGGACACCATTCATTTCTCCACATCCCCGCGGGACAGGGGATCTTTGGAGGCAAACAGTTAATGCAGTAAAGCGGGACCATCCAGCTTTTCCTCGCGAATACAGAGCTGCTCCATCGGCAGCTCCTGCCAGCGAGGCAACATATGCACTGGAACAAAGAAAAGCCACCGCAGCACCAATGCTTCATTAAAGCATGGTTTACAGCCAAGCCACTCCAGCGAGAGGGCACAGAGCAAGGCACTTCCGAGCAGCTCTTCTCAATGCCAGGCAGCAGCAGACGCACGCTCAGCCCTGGTCTTGCTGGCAATTAGTTGCAATTAGCCTCCTTGGTCAGATTAGTCCTAGATGCTGGGGTTGGAATCAAGTCTTGCAGTCACCTGCTCCCACTTCTACCAGCAGAGACTGGGGCCCAGCATATTTACTGGGGAGTTTGTCTGCCAGCCAAGGGGCTTTCCTGGAGAGATTCCCTAGGGCGTGCAGCACAGTTCATCTGTCTCAAGCAAAGAGAGCGTACTGTGCAGACTGACCTGTCCTGCCAGGGCTGGGAGACAGCATGAAAGCTGAGCCGTGGCTCCGAGCAGAGCAGTCACTCTTTGCCGGTACCACACAGGCTAAGGAAGCGATCTAGGAAGGGTCTTACCTTTAAAATAAAGGTCTTGCCATGGAAAGGTATTTCAAAAGTGTAAACAACATCACCAAAGTCCTGTACAAGAAATAAGAAAGTTACATTTAGGTTGGCAAAATAAATCACTTCTATCTGGGGTAATGTCTGCAAAGGCTGCGGCTGCAGGAGCCGTCCTGCCTCGTGTGTCATTCTCAAGGATCCCCTCCAGCCCTCAAACGTCCCCCTGTCCCCCCGACACCAGGCAGCGACCCCAGTCTGGGAACACGCACCGAGCACATCTCGGATGCACGTGTACAAATTTCCATAAACAAAACAATATCCAGAGCAGCAGCAGCGATGAGACAGAAAAAGAATCCGCCCCATGCCAGCCTGCAAACTCCACGTCAAGGTCAAATTCTCTCTGTAGCAAGCTACCAACACCAGGGTAAGAGAAAGGGCTTTAGGTTGCCAACACTGCTGTTGTTACCTACATCTGAGAAGAGACTCCCCGGAGGGGTTAGGGATGGACAGATGATAACCTTTCATCATTAGCCCTGTGTTAAACTCTGATTAGTCTATTTAAATCCATCCCCCTTTGGATAAAGAAAACAATCTGCCCAGCTAGTTTGGCATCAGACAATGGATCACTTGACAGGGGAATTTTAAATACCAGATGAGACTGCAGTTTGCAGGACTCTCGCCCCAATTGCCTTGCAAGCCCACAAGCAGAAAGCAAGGTTGGTTTTAGGGGGCAGAGACACTGCCCCTTTCTCTCCACCCTTTGGGGAGAGAGAAAGGAGCTGTAGGTACCCCAGAAAACTCTCCGCTGTAGCCCAGGGCAGGAACCAGGGCAGCGAGGCAACAGGCAGGGCAGGACCCGCTTTGCTTTGTGTGCCTCCGTGCTGCCCGAAGCAAAAGGTGTGACTTGCAAACCCCTTTGGCAAAGCTGCGTGGAAAGATGTACGGCAGAGAGACCTCCCTGATTTACGCCCGAGCACCCGCAAGGTCCCTGTCACGGAGAAAGGGGGACGCAAACAGCTTTGGGGGTGGGAGGAGCAGTCTGTGCCCCATGCTCTCATGCTCCTGTGTGGGCCAAAGCTGGCCGGAGCCCGGCTTGGTGTCCCCGGCACGCTCAAAGGCACCTTGCTGTGGAGCAAGGGCAGAAGCCGCAGCCACGGGGCCAGCGTGCCTCCGCTCCTCCCCACGCCACGGCTCCGCATCCCAACGCCTACCAAAGGTGAGCTGTCCACCCCTGCCCGCCTGCCGTCTAAAGGGAGGAGCGATGGGCTCTCTCCTGTCAAACAGGAAGGCAATTAAACGTCTAATTAAATAAGAGGGGATTTTACATTTAACTGAACTGGAATAGATTCCTAATTCAATCAGGTAATTGTAACGCTTGTTAATTTTTCATGTCGCAAGGAGGTTTCAAAAGCCTCATTTGTCCTCCCGTTTTTGCTAAGCCATCCGTGCTTTCTGCCGGCAGCGCTGCCCGGCAGGTGGGGCAGGGGGGGACACTTGCATTGTTTTTCTCGAACTTCCAGTTCTCCTCCTGGGCAAGGATTTGGTCCACAACCTCCATCGCATCTTTGCCTTGTCGGACATACTCTTTCTCCTAGGAGAGAAGGGAGCGTTTCATTAGCTGGGTTTGCAGAAAGCCTGAAGTGTGTGTGCAAGGCCTGCTACCCCCCTCCCGGGGCTGGCAGAGGGAAAGGGGATATCTCCCATTACCACACCGCAAAAATCTCTTAATTTGGGTCACAGAGGCCTCATTTTGGAGCTCAAAGTCACGCTCCCCGCCCTGGCTCGTATCCACGCACCAGCTGCGTCTACCAGTGAGTCTCCCGCCTTAACGTAAGGGTTTCCAGCAGGCAAAGGGCTACAAGATGCGCAGAGCTTCCTGCTGTGGAGGTGCCAAAACTGGGGCTGGACGGCAGCAGAACCACTTGGAAAACAGCACAAAGCAGCCTGTGCCCAGCCAGGCTTCGGGGAGATGAAGGACCGCCCCATGAGCCACAGTTCAGCGGGGACGGTTCAGGCGACGTGCTTCTCAGTAGGTGACCGTGTAACAAGGGACAGGAGAGGGAAGGGGAGAGAGGGACAGGCAGGAGGCAGAGCCAGAACCACATCCCTGGGGGATGCTGCGGGGAGGAGCACGCAGCCCTGGGAAAGTGCGGACCCCCTCCCGTGGCTGCCACGATGCCACCGGTCCTGGGGAACAGCCTGGTGCTGAGGGGCGGGCAGAGCTCCTTGGCTAAACGTCCCCAGAACAGAAGGCTGGGAAATGAGGGACAGCAGCCTCTGGTACTCTGCGGATACAGCACCCCGATGGGGCTGCAGGATTGTCAGAGACTACCCCAGCCTTTAGGTGACAGTGGGGGGTAGCCAGCCTCAGGCCACGCTGCCTCTGTTTACCTGAGCTGTCAACGCCTTCCTCCCTGCACCCTCCTCGTCCGACTCATCCGACCCTAGGGGGAAAGCACGCAATTAACACGCAGGTGATGAAAACCCCACTCGCGCAATCTCCCTTGGACAGACAGTGTCCAAATTCCTGCACTCTGTCCGATGGAAAAGGCTGTCAGTGGAGACAACTCCGGATGCCTCCGCACCGCAGCCGGCTGGCAGGCGCTGCTCTGCTCTCCGGAAGGCTGAGCACAACCCGGGTGTCAACTACACCAAGACAACTGCTCTGGTTGACGTCTCCTCGCTCCCGAGCAGGGGAGGTCTCCGGAGCCAGCACGAGGGGGTGTCACAGGGCAGTGGAGTGCTGCCAGCTCTTATCCTCACCTGCCTGTGGCAACTCACCCTCCGTGCCCTCATCCCGAGGGCCGCATTTTTCAAGTACTTCAGCCGCAGCTAAGAGCATTTAATCCCAAGACCACAAAAGGCTCCAGTTTCCCACAGAGCTGAAGCCAGGCGCGCTGGGCTGAGCATGACTCCTGCCCAGACACAGGCGCAGTGCGAGGAGAGGGGAGCCCATTCTGCATGTCAGTTCTTGGAGGCTTTGCCACCCGTCACTGCCAAGGGCCGGGATAACGAGACAGAGCTCGGGGAGGAGGCGATTATGGAGGCGAGGAGACCCAGGAGGAACAAGCCCGGGAAACGAGGCAGCCCGGCTGCCGGCGAGGTGACGGCAGAAGGGAAGGACAACACGTCTTACCTGCAAAGGACTCTGGCGGGGAGTAGAACTGTCCCTCGGAAAGGGCTCTTGGGTAGAGCAGGGGGCCGCGAGAGGCTGCAGCCTGGGCTGCCAGGTACCCTGCAAAGCAAAGCACGAGGTTTTACAGGCACGGCATCCAGTGCTTCAACATCACGGGGTCCTGGGGCCCCCACCACAGCCACCCCTACTCGACCACCCTCCCAGCCACTTTCTTCCAGACACAGCTGGTCTTTTCGCACTGACACCAACCAGCCCACAAGCTTTTCAGCTCCTATTGCCTCATCTTTTGTTTGAGACATTTTATCTGCATGGAGATCAATGGGCTCTTTTGCCTGTCAAATCCAAAGGCGATTAAGCATCTAATTAAATAAGAGCTTCCCCTGGAAGCAATTTGGAACCTGAGCCTAATCCAATAGAGGCATTAAACACTTGATCATTTTTCATCTTAAAGCCTCCTTGCAAGACCCAAACATCCTCTGGTGTTTTCCAGTCAGTCAGTGCACTTCTGATCGAGCCTCGCTTGACAAATACTCCTTCGTTTACGTGCCATTTCCCAGTCCTCTTTCGTCAGTTAAGCCTGGGAGAGTGACAAACTCCTTTCGCTGCTTTAGGAACAGGCAGCCATGCCAGTCCAGGCTGAGCACCCAACTCCCTAGAAGGACCCCTGGAAGTTACAGGTGCCCGGCACCGCAGGGGAATTTGTAAAGCATTAGGTCAGACTCGATCTCCATTTAGTCTGACCTCAGCGACCAGAGGCTGTAAAATTTCACACACCATAACTCACGCCCCGCCCCTGTAACGTGTCCGTGACTGAAGCAATCCTCTCTGAAAGGTCTCCAGCCCAGATCCAAAGACAGATATCCAGAGACGGAGAGTCCAACAGTCCGCCTGGCATTTGTCCCACTGTTTCAAAACATTTTCTCCGATGCGGAGGTGAGCTCTGTTTCCAACACGTCTGGTTTCAGGATCCAGACATTGGGGAATTTGGCACGTTTTTCTCCACTCAATTAAAAGATGCTTTTTATAATCTGGTATTTTCTTCCCCTGAAGGGACTTATATACCATAACAGAATTGAGTCAGGCACTTACCGTCACAGCCAGCCTTGGAGAACACTTCTCCATAAATGTCATATCTGTCAAGGTGCTGCCAAAGCAGCAGAAACCCCAGGCCTGGTACTCTCATCTGCCAACTCCTACCAGAGAGAAGCAAAATACTTACATCGTTCCTCTTCTGCTTCCTGAGTTAGGACTTTAAAATCCAGGAACCAAGTCTCTAGCCAAGCAATGACAAACGAGACGATAGGAAGTAAATAGCCGAAAGCCCCTTTGGTCAGAAGCTGAGTGGAAGAAAGCAGAAACCACAGGGAGTTTACACAAACGGGAAAACAGCAGCATCAAGTAATCACAAAGCAATCCCCTGTGAGCCCAAGGAAACCGACCTCGGAGAGGATGACCTTCACGATCAGGAAGGCACTGGATACCAATGTAGTGACCTGAAAAATAAATTTACGTATCGCAGATCCCTGCAAACTCCAGGCGGAGAGAGAAAACTAAAAACAGGAAAGCAAAAATTGCCTTCTTACCGCTATGACCCACCAGTGGCGCAGCTTTACGATTGCATAGGCCAGCAGCAACACAAAAAACCGAAAGAAAGCCAAGACCTTTAAAAACAAAAAGCCGTCGACACTAGTCACTGCCCTTGTCCCTTTGCCAGGCGCTGGGAGGACACAGACATTGGCCAACTCCTGAGGACCTTGCCACCTTGACAGATGGGGTCAGGGCTGCAACAGGACGGGCTGCATCCTGCCCAATTTCACTGAGCCAGGCTGCGGGGAGACCCCAGCCCCCCTCCCGGCACACAGACCCTCCCTGCCCAGCCTTCGGCCTCACCACCCCTAGCTCCAAAGCTGTTTCCTCACCTGCAGCAGTCTGGGATACTCACAAATATATCAAAGAAAGAGGTCTTAAATTTGTATTTGATGATTTCATTTTCCAAGTTCTTCTGAATGCCATCCTTGGTCTGAAGGGGAGACAGGAAACCAGAAAGCTATTGAGTGCACTGATAAGAAACTAATGGTAGAAAGAACCCGGCCAAGCGGTGACCGGAGGTTGCCGCCAGGTCAGGTTATGCATCAGGCATACAAATGCCTGCTGCGCACACGACGCAAGCTCATCTGCCAGCGCAGGACCACGGGAGGATACAACAGCCCATTTCACCCTTGGTTTCACACCGAGGAGCGCGAGTAGGGTAGCCAGAACTGGAGCAGCACGCGGGTACATTAAACGTTTCTACATGGGGGCTTTCTAACGCCGAAAAGACGTTCCTTTGGCTCAGTGCGTCCAGCGCCACGGGGTCACAACTCTCACAGCCTAAAGCCCTTGGTCGGACAACACCTCCCACGCTTGCCCACCACTTCCATGCGTGGCTTCAGGCGACAGACTTCAGCTGTACGGGAGGAGACGCAGGGAAAAAAAAAAAAAAAACACAATCCAAAAAAAACCCGAAAACCCACAGGAAACTGCTTCTCTAGCACCTTCAGTAACGCGCTGAACAAAGCGTCTCCCACAGCTGGACAATCAAAACATGTCCCCGTGAGGGCTCTCAGGGGTCACTCAGCAACCTGGTGGAATTTAAAGTGCGATCCTCCTCATTGTGCAAAGCATCAAGGGGTCCCCTCTCCTTTCTTCCAGGCCAGCTGGCTTCCCACGGCTCGCAGCAGTGCCGAGCTGCCCTCCAGGAAATCCAACAGGGAAAGTCAACCAGCAGGTTCAAATGTACTGGCAAAGGGGAAGAGGGAGGAGGAGGAGGGACACGCAGCAAGGAAATCTGAAAGTGACAAAACCTCTTTCTGGGATACTGTATGGGAACGTGGAAAAAGCTCACAGAAGAGCTCTCTCTTGCCTCACCTCGAGACAATCTGGGGCTTGACAGCCCTGGTACTTTTGACACCATAAATCCTGTTCTCGGGAGCCTGGAATCGCTGTTTATGAGGAAGCGGATGGCTCAGGTAACTGGAACAAATGCTTCACCTTTAGGCTATTGGTTTGAACGCAGCCCAGCTGGCCTGGAAGCTGGTATAGGCTGACAGCTGTTTGATGATCTGTGAGAAACAAGTTGGTGGATCTCAGGCCAGTTCTTGGCAGCCTGGTGTCCTGGCACCCTCTGGTCAGACAGTCCAAGGACAGAAGAGGCAGCCATCGGGAAGCGGTCCCTCTAGGTCAGGGCTGGTGCTTAATATTCAGGGAGGGAGGGGGGCAAAGCAGTTCTGCACTATTGCTTTATCTGATCTGCGGCTACGGGACTCACGCCAGCTCAGCTTTTGCTGAGCTGCCACTGAAAACCTCTTCCCCACACCACGACTCCGCTATGAGATGCTGCAGGAGGAACGAGACACAGGGAAGGCTTTGGATCATGATTTCTGGGAGATGTTTTCAGTTTAAATACAGGCCATTGCTGCAAACAAGGAATAAGAACTGTCTGAGGCATCTCTCGGTCTCCGAGAGCAGCAAGCTCGCAGAATTACAGTTTGCAGGCAACAGACATTTAACGAGGGCCAATTTACCCATCTTATCTTGCAGCGAAGGAAACCGTTTGATAAAAAAAGCATTAGTCATAATATAAAATCGTTGCTCTTCATAACTAGGCAAATAAGCTGTCCTAATAGCTTTAAATATGCAGCATCTCGGCTCAGGGCCCAAATATCAGCAGTTAGTCATTCATTAATGGCTACCTGCAAGACCTACGCTCAGAATCACCCTGGTGACCGCGCTGGCAGATTATCTCCCCAGGGCTGGATTTTTTTTGATTTGTAGACAGCACCTCTCCAGAAAGCCCAGAGAACAGGGACAAGAGCAGGGGGCCAAGGTCCAAGCCAGGCGTGCAGGACACCATCGGCATCGCTGGAATGCTGGCCGAGAGAGGCTTTTTCCTAGGTGGGGCCGGGGGGGGAGGCAGGGGTCTCTTCAGGCTCTCGACACCGCACGGGCAGCTGCAGCGGGCAGCGCAAGGGAGCTGCTGGCTGAGGCAATCTGTTAAGTGCAGACACCGCAGGAAATAAACAGGGTAGAGATAAGAGCCGCTAAGTGAGCGCAGGATCCAGTGCTGATAAATAAAGGCCAGACACCAGCAGGGCTGCACGCAGAAGCACCGGGGTCTATCTGTTCATCTCGCCTCTCTGCTCAGGTTGTTCCAGGGGAGGACATATAGTACCTGAAACCCGCCACCACCGCAGCTGAAACCAGTTGGGACCAGTTCAGGAAAAATAAAATAGAATACAGCCCAGGGAGTAACTCTGACCTGATGGGACCGAGGTAGATAAACTGGATTTCCCTCGTCATCTCAACAGTTGACACCTTGAGCAAACGCAGCAGCCTGCGCAGGCGTAACAGCCGCTGCAGAGGACCAAAACCCTCGTGGTCCCCTTCGCCAGTCCTTCGTGCAGCGGAGCAGCATCTCCGGCTTTCAGAAGCTGAGATCAGTAGCAGTACGTTGGGACCAAAGCTCAAAGCCCTTTTTGTCTCTGCCCAACAGCTGGGCGGACGAGGGGAGGGTCTGCACATCCTACCTCGCTCCTCCGAGGAGAACAAGACACTGCAGCAAAGCTGGCAGCTGCTTGGCAAACACAGCGAGCGGCTTCACTTAAGGCAAGGGGAGCAGGAGAGAAATTTGGCCAACTGCTCAACCTGGCGATTCCACGGGCCCCAGATCTTGTTACATACTCTACGACACACAGCGCTACACGCGACGGCGTTAACGACCCTGGACGGCCACAACAGAGCCCGGTTGCAGGAAATGAGCTGGACTTTAGTTTACACTAACCACGCAGCGGTTTCTCAGCCAGCACAAATCAGCAGTGTGCTGGGAAGAACAAACAAAGACTTGGCCCAAGACTTCTGAAACAGAGCAATTAATGCAGAGGGAACAGAATTAAAAAAACACAAGTTAAAAGGGTAAAGAATGCACTGATTTGCTTCCCCCAACTTACATTCAATTCGATTATCCACAACAAAGAGATGAAGAGCAGGTCGAAGGTGACGAAGAGGCAGAAGGTCCTCCTCACATCCGAGATGGCTTTCCTCTTCTCCGGAGAGAAGTAGCAATACGGGGAGAAGCCCTGGCTCTGGGAGAACGAGGTGCTGATGGACGCTATGGCTGGGAGGCTTCGTTCCAGGTCGTGCTGCAGGTCTGTCGGCTTGCTCATCCTTGGCCCAAGTGACTTGGGTCCTACGTCAATCGGGGCAACATCTGCCAAGTCCGTGCGTCACCTGTGGGGAGACACAAAGGGGACCCTCAGGTCTCCGGATATCCCTTGTCCTCTCCCCCTCTAAAGGCAAATATTCCTATTACCAAATCAGATCCTGTCTGGTTTATACGATTCCTGAGCAAAAAGGGTAATATTGGCTTTTGGGGCTGCCAAAGAGCCTCCCTCCCCAAAGCGAAGATATCCAGGGCTCACCCCAGGGGTGTCCTGGCACCCCACATTCACCAGCACAGGCAGGGAGCCTCCTCCCTCTCGCTCCCTGCAGGGAAGGAGGAATCGGCTGCGAAAGGCTCAGGGGGTCTGCGGAGCCACCAGCAAGTGTCACTGGGACCCGGAGGCAACCACCCAGAACAGGCTCGCAGCACAGCGAGCCAAGCTGGCGGCTACAGCCAGCGGATGGAGCAGCAGATGGCAAAGCCCACGGAGATGCCGTGGCAGCAGGAAAAGGGGCCTCAGAGTGTTTCCACGGAGGCCCGTGATCTCAAAGGGAGCAGTCCCAGGGATCCCGGAGCCACCCCAAGCTACGGCAGCCTCCTCTGCAGGGATGGATGCGAAACTCCCAGGGGCTCCGTGTTTTGCACAGGGCAAACCGCGAAGCCTCGGGGAGCCAGTCACCCCATCGGCCACAGATCCCATCCTACACGGCCGGGAAAGGAGCCTGCTCGCTTCAGGAGTGGGATGCCGGGTTTCACATCCAACTCCGGCCAAGCGAAGCAGGAAGGCAGCAGGGGAAAACGCTGCTCTCTGTCCCAGCCGTGGCGGCTGGCAGTGCCGGGCACACAACCCCGGCGCAAGCGAGGTGTTGAGGTTTGAAGGCTGTTTTCACGCAGCCCGTGCCAACCATTGTATTAAAATTTTTCCTCTCCGTCAGCAAGGCACAAGGAGGCCACTATGTTAATGGACCGTGCAACGAAGCACACGCTGGAGACAAACAAGGAAAGCGGATGCCAAAACAGGTCAGGCCAGGGATCTGGCAGTCCCTGGCTCCGCCACCTCCGAGTCACCCACGGCGAAGGCATGGCTACGAACTCCTCCTCTGCAAAACACCCCTGCTCAAGGACATTTTGCCTCCAAAAAACCCCAGATTCTTTGCTGCATTAGCTGCCGCACCAGCAGTTCTGCATCCTCCAGGATCCGAGTGAGGTTTGCCTGTCTATGGCAGATCACGCCAGCAGCAACCAGGAGGCTGCAGCCACGCAATGTCTGCGGAAAAAAGCCCCGAGACCGTGCCCAGACCTGCGGGAAGGGACAATCCACGGGGCAGGTGAAGCCAGGGGTGCTGCCAAGCCCCACCGGCCACTGGAGCAACTGCAAGAGCTGAGCACAGCCTGATTTGGGGCAATTTTGGGTCCCTGCACCAGCAGCTTCTGCGTCCCAGCCCCCAGGGAGTGTCGGGGCTGGAAAGGGAACAAAGCTGGACTCCTGTCAAGTCCCTGTTAGTCTCTCTCGGAGGCACTTCGGAAGGAGCTGGAAGACTTGTCACTTCAGATCAGCCGCAACGACCACGGCCCTTCGCTGCTCCGAGCGAGGGGCCCATCTCAAACTGAGAAAAGTTAAAGACATCTGTGAGCGCTAAATAATACATCACCTCATGCACGGGCTGCCTCCTCCTCTACGGCAGGGTGTCGCCGCCTCCTTCCCTCAAACACCACTTTGCACTTAGGCAGCCCCCCACAACTTTCACAGCGCTTTAAAATCACCCTGGCGAGACTCGCCGGCCCTGCTCCCCCGACGCCGAGGCGGTGCTGGGGCTGCTCTGCGGCGCCGGGGACACGGCAGAGCGCAGGGATAGGGCAGCCGGCACGAGCCCTCATGCAGCTAAGCTGGCCTAAACCCACCGGTGTTTAAACCCAGCCTTCCCGGGGAGGTTTAACACGGCTTCAGAAGCGCACCCGTTCCAAACCAAGCAGCAATAACCAACTTCTGGGGAAGAATTGGCGACAAGGGCTTTACCTTCAGAGCACCGTGGGACAGAGCAGGGTTTTGCAGAAATATTTTAAGCCCAGCTGAGGCCCCCCAACTGGGGCTGCTCCCTCAGGCAAGAGAAAGCTCAGAGCAGAAAGAGCAGGGGCTGGATCTGAGCGTGTATAAATGTGCCTTTTTCTGGGTGACAGATAAATTATTGAGCACCCCGGTGTTGTATTATGCATTCAGACATCCTCCGCAGCCTGCGCCGCACCGGCTGCCGAGCCGGGAGCCGCTTTCGGGGGCTCTTGAGCGGCGCAGCTCCGACAGCCGCCACGACAGGCCGGGGAAGCGTGAGCGGCACACGCTGCCCGGAGGGACACCCCGGGTGACAGTAACACTGTGCAAAGGGGCACCCGCACCCGGGACCCCTCAGGGCTCTTCTGGTTAAAAATAAAGGGGCTCTCGAGACTCAGAGGAAAGATTTGGTTTCTTTTTGCTGGTGAGACCTCCTGTTTGGAGGATGAAATGGGATGCAAGAGGGGCTGCAGGGACGTGAGCCCATGAATCCCAGTGGGAAGCAAACGTGCGGGGCAGGCGGGCGGTGAAATCCTGACAAAACAGCAAGTGCCAACATCCAGAGGCTGCTGCCGCAGAGGTCCACGTGGCAAAACGCTGGCAGCTCAGCCCAGCACCAACAGGATGCTGGGCACCAAAATGGACCCAGGACCTGTGCCGAGGCGCAGCCCGTCCCTGGGAACAGCCAGAGCTGCCCCTGCAAAGCGCCAGTGTCACCCCTCCCCAGTGTCACCCTTCCCCACTGTCACCCCTTTCCACTCTCAGCTTTTAGATTCAAATCACAACCTTCTCATTAGCACACGTTTGCATGTTAATGACATGTCTTACAGTAAGAAGCCTTTCCATCTTGTGACATCGCTTCTCCTTTCCTCCTGCGCCCCCGACTTCCTATTAATGTGTCTTCTCAGCTCACATGACGGCTTCAACAGCTAATTCTCATGTCACCTCTTCTGAGAGTTACAGCCTTTGCACCAAACACTGCGCCAGGAGACAAAACGCCTGGTGAGCGAGAGGGACGAGGCCTCTTAGAGACACCGACTGCGGGTGTTCTACCAGACACTAACAAATGTCCGAGCTTCCTAGCAGGGAGAGGTGCCTTTAAAACAAAAAAGGTAAATATTTAAGTCAATTAGACACTAAACTTCACTCCAAAAACAACCATGAAGTGATCCAACCACTGCACAGGCTCTGTCACGTTCATGGTGTGGGGACCCCACAGGACCAAGGCTGTTTGGTGTTTGATCCTGCAGCAAGGGCAGGGTGCAGAGCTCTGCGGTGAGCTGGCCTCACGCTGAGTCCCCTAAAGCACCTTCCAGGGCTAAAGTTGAGCCGGGCACGTTACGTGCTGCTCCTGGCACAAGTGACAGCGAGCAGAGGAGGGGGGCTGACAGGCACCAGCCGTGGTAAAGCGGAGCGACGAGGGGGATCGGGGCTGTGGCTTCGGTCTGTCCGTGAACAGCCGCTGCTGCAAAAGGCCGGGAGCCGCCACCGCCCGAGTTCAGCACCCGAGCAGGCGCGAGGTGCGAGCAGTGACCTCCGGGGAGCCCGTCCCCTCCCCAGCACCGCAGGCAGAAATGGGGAAACTCAAGAGGGCTGCACGAAAAGCGCATTTCCCCAGAGCCACCGGCTGTTTTCGCTTGCAACCCCTTTGCCCCAGTCCCCCCACGTGCGAGCCGTGCCCTGGGGAGCCGGAGGAAGCGGGCTCATGGCGCAGCAGCCCCTCGGCGCCCGGTGTGCCGAGGGCAAGAGTGGCTCGGCCACACGCTCGCCACGTCCCAGGGAGCGGGCAGCGTTCAGCCATTGCTCCTCCGAGCCGCTCTCTTGCTCCAGCACAACATGTCAGGGGAGCTGCCTGCGACCACCTCTGGAAGCGCCGTGNCGCTGTGGGACCCCGCTGGCAGCGTCTGCTGTCCCCACACTGTGACCGAGACCCCAGCCGTGTCTCGCCCGGTCCCGCACAGCCACCGGCGCGTTTCGTGCCGCAGAGCGGGATGTTAAACGCCGGGGACAGCCCCAGGTTTACAGCCAGAGAGCAGCTTCACGCTGCCGTGACCGCGGCGGAGAGAGGGTCTCCGAGGGCTGGCGGAGGGCAGCGATGGCCACCAGCCTCACACCTCCGCATC
>VXBL01003151.1:0-16154 GCA_013400195.1 Aramus guarauna
AGCTGAAACCAGAACAACCAGATATAATTAACAGTCACTATTGTAATTCTTCAATTTGTTATTTATTAGGGACATTTTAACTTGTAGTAGGACTCCAAGCACTATTAAAAAAAACCCAAAACAAAAAACCAAACCCAACCACATACATATATACATACACTCTCGCACACATATGTATTTAAATAGAAAATAAACAAGTTTGAAACAGCTTCTTCAGCTACCCTGCAGAAAATGACCTCAAATATACCATAGAAGATATAGCATGGTTCATAATGTCAAAGCACCCTCAGAAATCCAGGTCCATTTGCAACAAAAACCAGGGAGAATTGAAAACTACAAGACAGATTTTACAGGTCTGGTGGAAAATTATCTGATGTCAGAGGAAGGATTCTCAAGTAGCTAGATGCAAGAAAGGACTGAATTACATTCTGCTTTATGAATGATCATCTGGGTTGTTTATCCACTTAATTTCCAGTGGAATATAGTCCTTCAGTTGTCTGAGTCAGGCAGAGCAAGAATTTTTTTTCACACACAACAAATTGCCAAAAAGTCTGTGTAGATAAAAATCTCAAAGTTCAAATACTTTAGTATAAATTATTACAATTATAAAAATCAATTATTATGAATACATTTATGGACTTAATTCTATTTGCTGTCCCAGTGTATATCATGTGATTTTTAGATTTTCCTGCATCGGTGTGCTTCCAAATCATTATTTGAGAGCTCTGGAAATGGATTTGGAACCTTATAAAAGTGTAAGATTATAATCTGTTCTAGTTTTTCTTATAGACAGATATATTATAACATTAGGCTCCCAGTTGAAAGGTAATAAAAATATTTAAGTGTACCTACAAGTTATTGAAAAGAATGTTTAATTATAAATTTGATGCCGCAAATTAATAAAGATCTCTATAGAAAATTAAAATGGCTTAGTGCCAATGTCAAAGCGGTTCCATCCATATTTTATCTAGAGTTTATTTATCTGTGAAAGCTGTAATTTTTCCCTGTATGTAAATGCATTGAGAGATGTTCTTTCAAGTGTATTCTCTCAAAGAAGAAAATTCTGGATTTTGTGTATTTTTCAGTGTTTGACANTGTAACTGCCAATCAGTGAACTATAGAGTTGGGATCCATGTCAACAGATAAACTACAATGCTAGACAGTTACAAAATGTTAATAAACATTTTAATTTTAAAAAACATCCTTCTATAACTAACATCCAAACCCTCTAACTGCACACACGCACCCTTGCTTTTCCTGGCCACGTGGGCTGCGCTCTTCCCTCCCCGGCCGTGCGGGTGCCCCCCGGCACCCCCCGGGCAGAGCCGGGCGCTCCGGCTCCAGGGACGCCCCCGCCGCCCCCGCGGTGAGGCAGCCCCGGCGGGGCCGGGCACACACCGCTGCGGGTCCCCGTCCCGTCCCGTCCCGTCCCGCCCCGTCCCGTCCCGTCCCGTCCCGGGGGAGGCAGCTCTACCCGGCCCGCGCGGAGCGGGCAGCACCCACCCGCCTGCCCACCCCGTTTGTCCCCGGGGTCTCTCCCCCTTTACGGATCTTCATGTTTCTCCTAGATTGCCTCTCAAGGTGACCCTTTCTTTGTTTCAGAGACTCTTGGTAATCCCCTGGTAACAGCTTTATCCAGTTGATGCTCATCTTCGTCTTTAATATGACCAGTTTGGGGGCAGATGCTGTTCCAGACAGCCTGGTGCATTTGATTCTCTCAGTGTCTACACCCATGTTCTTATCCTGAAGAGTGTTACACAGGACTTTTGCCAAGGGTGAGCCATGAAAACCGATATGTATACGTAAATATATGTGTATGTATACATAAATACATGTGTGTGAGCATATCTATACACATGTATTTTTGCAGAAGACGTTTTGTATTTGTTTATCTATACACACAAATATGTGTATGTTATTCTTATCTTTCCTCACTGTCTTTCCATCCTTCCCCAATGTACTTTTTCTGATTTAACCTTCAAACAATTAACAACTCCTCTCTAGCCCTTATTCCAGTAATTTTAACTAAACTGTTGACATTTTCTCTTGTCAGGCTTAGAGCAAAATTGTTTTGATTTAATTATTGCCATAAAATTATCAAAGCACTGTCATCTAAAACAGAGAATGATGTTAAGATGTCAAACTAGTCAAGCAGTGTACATGCATATCTGTGAACACAGCAGTGCAATGCTGTATGAAGTTTGATACAAATAATATCATTAGAAGTCATTGGAGGGGAAGACCTCGTAAAGTTGTTTGCTGGGGATTCATGATGTGATAAACATGTCTGCAAGAATCATTTCTAATTTATATTTTAGCCTACAAAATTTCAGTTGCTTTAGCAAGGTGTTGTAAACTCATTACTGATAACAGTCTCTGATACACCACCGTAGCTGTGAAGCATAAAATGTCCCTTTTTTCCCCCCATCATCCTTCTGCTTTTCTCAATGTCTCCTCCATTTCCTTGTTTTAATTTCTGTGTTGGTTGCGTTACCTTATCTCTTCTAACAACCCATTCTCCCCACTCTGTCTGTTGTAATATATTAATTAAAAACAAACACACAAATCAAATATCCCTTCCTACTAAGAATGACGTTTTACCTGCACTTTGACAGCCATTAGCTCTCACAACTTGAATTCTGTGCTTTGTCCTTCTATCGTCTGCTTTCTATGAGATTTTATGCTTATGTGACACTGGCTATTAAATTAATCTGATGCAGCACAGCCATGCCAGGCCCACGTGGCTACCTTTCACTAAAAAAGGCATAGAAAAATCTAATACATCCAGACTATCATGGAGTCTATCAGTTCTGTGCCACATGTGCAAGGGATCGTGCATACAGTAAGTGTTCTGATACTAAGTGTGATGCATTCTAATGTAACTGGTTTTCCTGCTTTGAAAACCAAGTGGCTATTAAAAAGAAGTTGTAAGTGACCAAACAAATGATAAACCATAAAAGGCAGTTTGTAAAGCATGGTTTTAAAATCGAAAGTATAAAAATTGAATAAAAATAAATGACTGAAATTAAAAACTGAAAAGTATTGAAATGTGCTAATATTTTTTCAGATTGAAATTGGCAAAAACAGTGATTGAAAATAAATCCTCAAATACTGTCATTACCTGAAGCATTTTTCTCTTTTTTTTTTTGTTTGTTTGTTTTTTTTTTTTTTTTTTTAAATTTATTAATTATTTTCTCTCTCTAGAAGCCTGGGGCATTTGTTTTATAATAAAATACAGCTCAAGATCACAAGGATTCTATTGTAATTTTGAAAATAAGAAAGAAAGTGTATGGTGCACAGGATTATTTAAATTGCTTCATATCTAATAAAATAGCTGAGAAACATTTTTAAGTTTCTATCAGGGGCCTTTGAAAGTGCCACACAATAACAACTTCACATTTATATCTTCAGATGGATTGGTTCATACAGCAAAAAAGTTTAAAAAATAATAAAAAAGAGAGCCAACTACAGCAGAGTAACTCAAAAAATGCAAACTACTTTCAAGTTTTAGGGTTATTTGAAACTTGAAAATCCGACCCTAACCTGACCATATTGGCCATGTTTTAGCAGTTTTAACAAATAGAAAAGAACAAAATAAAATTTGAATGTTTTGTTTCCTAGTTGAGCTGGGAGGGAATAGATTTTTCCCTTTCCATGAATCTTTTCCTGATTTTAAGTGTTAACATGGCACATGAGCACCTAAGACATGATCACTATATATACACATGGGATATAGAGACAAGATTTTCATGTTCCTGGGCTGAATTAATCATGGAAGAGACTTGAATTTATTAAACTGAAAGAATCTGAATTTCCTCTTTCCCTCACTTTCTGGAACTCATTATTATTATTTGAATAATTACAGAATGCCCAAACTACCTAAGTATTATTCCCTTTCGCTTTCTGTCTATCTGCTTGCCTGACTCTGTTTTTGAAATGAACCATTTTGGGGTTTTGGTGTGTTGGGTTGTTTGGTTTTTTTTAAATATTAAAGCAGGCAGTATGGTGGGCAGAATGGTAGATGATAGGAAATCCTGCTAACAAGGTGATTAAGAGGAAGAAATGGAGAGGAGACATCTGGAGAAAAAGAATGCTGATAGAGGAAGAAAGAGTTGTATTATGGTTCAGAACTACAGTGATATGTATTAGAGATGACATCAGTAATGAGCTTCCTCAGTTGAACTGTCTCCCACCCTATGTATTTATAGCCATGGTTTCCATTTTCCATTTTCCAGCAAAAATCAACTCCCCTGAGAAATGCCCAGCCACATGTTTTCTGTCTACTCCTGATCATGGCAGTGGTTTTTTATACCTGGGAGTCCTAGACAAACACATTGAAAAGAGTTACGTGTTTCCAAACACTCCATTACATAATCTTTAGCAACTGAGTATAGAGGGTTTTTGTTTGTTTGTTTGTTAATTTTAAACAGGTATTCAATAAGGAATAGTGAGAAAAATATTTTCTGACAAAAATATATGAATTAAAAAGTTACAGAAGATCTTTTTTTATTAACATCTTTTAAAAAGGGATATTTAAATATAGATTGCTAGCTTGGAATTTCAATTTGAAGAAGCAGCCTTTTTGTATGTGTGGCAGAAGTGAGAAAATGGCTGTAAACCACTGATATTTTGTGATGCTATAATCTTAACCTCTGCTTTGCATTTGATTTACAAAGGCATAAAAATAAAGCACTGAAGGATTAAAGCCCTTAGGTTTTAGTTCTGTGTTTAAGTGTAACTTGTCACTTCCTCTGCATTTTGCTAAGGACTGGTTGAGCCCAGCACTGAATTAAGCTCAAGAGAGAACACACCAAATGAGTAACATTTTATTCCCCTACTCTTTCTGCATATATTGCACCATGACCAGCTCAGATGGCTTTGGAGCTTTAAATTTACATCTCAGTACACCAATCTAAGATCTAGGGACATGATTTGTTATTTTTTTTCTGACTGGCTTTGCACTGTCATGGAAAGCTCTGCATCATAACAATTAAGGAAATAATTATTCACATCCTTTGAATATATGTGAGTAGTATTCAGGTTTTATTACTGTTAAATATATTCCCTTGGACCAAATTAGTGATGAGAGTTTCTTAAAAATGTAAAAAACCCCCCATAAATCCTAACACAAATGGATGGCATACTATCTTATCCCTTTCCTCTCCAAATATTTCACATAATCATTTGGGCATTTTTCAAAGTACACAGTATTTCTAGTCCAAACACCTACAACAGGCTGGAGGGTGTAGAGGTGGAAGAATGTGAGGCAAAAATATGGACTTTAAGAATATACAGCTTTCTGGTAGGAGTATCATGAGATTTTTTTTTTTATTTTTTTTTAAACAGCAATTGTACTTTTTATTGCTACATTATAAAGCAGTTTGATGCAATTCTTGAACATGTTAAACAGCATCATGCTAACTTTTTCTTTTCTGATCTCAGAACCATGTCTAATATTTTACAAATATAAACCTAAGTATTTGCAACACATGGAGAAAAAGTATAGGTTGTTTAACTGCATGTAAGACATGATTACACAGAACACGTAACTAAACGTGTAGGCCTGCTCAGTTCTTAAAACAGAAGGACTCTCAAACAAGAAAAGAGATCTTTCAAACAAAACATTTGCTTAAAAAAGATCTGATTCTGTACTTCTATATTATTTTTAACTCTTCATTATGACCAGCATTTTGTCTACTGCAAAATAATCCATACCTCACTGGCTGCTGGATTTTCTGCAAAAGCAAAGACCAAATTTGTACCAAAAAAGGACAGATGACATTAACGAAGTCTAACTACACCAAGAACATTAAATTTATGATAGCATACCTGCAGATGGTGCTGTTCCACAACATTTCCTGCATAAAATCAGATTAAAATGCATCAGTTGGTCTATTCTTTGATCTTTCATTATATATTACCATACAGTACATGCAACTTTTACATAAAATGGTTAGCTGTGTGTGAAGGCCAAACTAGATGGAAAATTATACATGAAGATATACCATTTCCCTATCCCAAAGATGCTGCTTTTTTTTCCCCCATCCCCTTATTATAATGCTAGCAGTTATCCAACAATTTCATATTTCTTTTTAATAGTATATAACATTTTAGCATTGTTGTTTTTGAGACCAAAAATTATACTTACACTAGAAAGGCTATGTTTATGTATGGAATTATATTTCTATTTCAAACATGCTACAGTGTATAAACATTTGTTAGGAAATGTTCTCCTATAGAATATTATTACTTATGGGCTACAGCTGAAGAATTATACTGTTCTCACAAAGACTGAGGGGACAGTAGAAATAAAATATAGCTCCACAGAGAGAAAAATTTTCAAAGCTGTTTTTATTGCTAGAGAAGAAGACTGAGGGCAACATGTGTTATCAAGTGAATGATTTCATCCTTCTATGCCATAAATTTACTCTGATTTCCATTGGAACTAGTTGTATTTGTTTTGTTATTCAATAGTTTTAAATTTTTTAATCATGAATGAAAGTATCACGACTACTACTACTACTACTACTACAACTACTATGACTGCCTTACTACTACTACTACTACTATTAATACTACCACATGGTATTTGTACAAATCATGGTTTTATACTTCATTGTCTCTTTATGGAGGGCCTAATTCTAGTCTCCATTCCAATGGGACTAGAGTTGTGTTTAAATCAGTAACACTGCACCAATGGAAATCAGATGAGTGCCTGAAAGTAAATTGTGATTTCCATATTTTAGAGTATAACAAGACCTTGTAACTGTATTTGAGTATGGAAACCACTCAATTTCAGAAACTTTTCTCTAAGATCTTAACACACATTGCGGAAGAAGACCTAAATAGTTCAACAGAGATAATTTTTTTCTAAGTGATAATCTCAGCACAGTAACATTTTATAACAGTAAGGAATAACAATTAATTTTGCTAGACATTTAAAACTCCAAAGTTTTTGGCAGTATATAAATCTAGAAACAATAAACACTTAAAATAATAAAAAAATATCCTTATGATAAGCAAATGTTAAATTTTAGTTACAGGGTAAGTTGAAGGAATGTTAGTGGTTTAAATGGGAAAGCTTTACCCACTGGCACCAGTGGGAGTATTTTCATTGACTTCACAGGTGTCACAATTACATAAGCTAGATTGTCAATCAAAGCCACTCATTGAAATCAGTGGGAAGTCAGAATATTTCAGGAGTAGAAGCATAATTATGGAGTTTTCTGGGGTTTTTTTTGCTGGGATATTTGTGGGTCTATGTTACACCTTCTAGAAAAGAAAAAAATGAAAAATTATACACTACTATTTCTTGGGAGACAGAATGACTCACTGCTTTCCACTCACTCTGCAGAGTAAACAGAGGATTTAATAATTAACAGATTACTAGGGGATCCTTTGGATGCCCTGTGCATCTTCCGTGTCTCTGATGCTTCACTTCACTGCTGTGTATGTGGAATTTGCTTTCCAGAAAGTAAAAAGTTATCTCCAAAAATTCCTAGTCCCTTAATTTTTATTTTGCAACAATATCTGTCAATACATGAGGAAACTGATCTATGTCATGTATACCTTCAGTTCCATGGGGATAGCCTGTGGACTTACTCTGCTATGGCTTCATTTATGATATGATGTTAGGCTCTGAACACAACTCTTAATTTTATCTCTATCCTGCTTCCTTGTTAAATATTCAAATTACTGCAAATCTGCCTCAGACCTATTGATACACATTTACAAAACATGTCAGTCTAAAGTCTGTCCATTATAGGTACTTGAATTCTTGGATCCTACAGACACACATTGAAGTGGATTGGATTGCCTGTTGCTGATACTCTTTTTTTGCCTTCAGATAGTAAGATTTTTCAAACTCGCTGATACTCAGGTTCCATTTTATAAGCTGTAAAGTGACTATTCAAGCAGTATAATGCAATTCTGAAAAAACTTAGAAAAATATTTAAATTATTTTTAGTAGAAATTTGCTGAAGATTACCTTTGGTAATGCAAATAAATGTACAAATAAAATACTAACTATTCTTGACAAACAAACAAGCAAACACACTAAATTGGTGGTTGTTAATGATCTGGGGTGGGGGGAGGGGGCATCACACCAAAAGACACCACCATACAATCCCCAAATTCCATCCTGTTGATTTTTTTTCCCCTCTCTTGTACATAATGGTGTGTACTATCTGGGACATGGAAAATAGTAGTATTTTCAGTGCTCGTAAATGTAAGTCGATTTGTAAATATCCACACTGAATTTACTACATATCTCTTCTATTTGACTGTATAACACTAGCACAAGTCATTTCGTTTAGACAGAAATGGATTCAGCTAAAGGACTCACCAGATAAAAGCCCAGTGCTATGACAACGTATGCAATATATATGGGTATTATTATTATTATGAACTATTAGCCCTTCTTCATGCTTTCAGGGGGTTGGGGGAGGGTTTGGCAGGAGAGTATCCCTATAGTATAACTAACCAAGACTATGATTGGGCATTTGGCTAATTAATGGATTCATTTAACTACTATTTAATTGCATAGTACTTTCTGGAAATGAAAATTCTTTTGTTGCATACTAAAGATAAATTTGGAAGAAAGGAATATGAGGTAACTTATCCATCTTGTCATAGAATAATCTACTAATGTAAAATTTTTCATTCTGCTTTCAGAGTTGTGGCCACCTGCAGACATAATATGACAATCTTCAAATTCATCCTTTTCTACTTGTGTGACGCATTTTTCTCAAAGGTAGTAGTTGGTGTACAGTGTGCATAATACGCTGGTTGTGTTATACAGAGATTAATCTTTAACCCATGTGGGAAAATATGCTGGAAAATATTTCCAGGTTGTGATTAGTTTTCCCTGGTCTTTATTTAAAAAAAAAAATATATTTTCTTCCATCCTTGGAAAGTTTATGATTACCTAACTTCTATCCTTTAAGTGTCTTGGGGTTTTTTTTCTCCCCAGTTCTAATTTAGTTTAGTAAAAAGCAAAAATATCCAAGTATTCAGATTAGAAACTGCCATTTTCTAAGCTGATATCTATAGCCATCTAAAAACAAAAATTAGAAAGTAAACCCAAATGTGTTATGGTATGTTTAGAGAAGGACATCAGAAGAGAAAATTAGATGGCATTTTTAGAAAGTGATGCTGTATATAAAACCACATGTTTCAGTTCAGCTTGGTGAAATGCAGTCCAGGTTTCTGTTTACATTGCGCAAATAATAGCCTGCTATATGCTAACAAAATATCTGTTTGGCACTATGTATAACATGTTTTTGACAATTTAAAATTTTATGCTACTTAAATTTATTTAATTTCTAAAATAACTTTTTTTTGTATATGCATTTACTGATTTCATCTAATTTTCCTACTCATTTCCATAAATAATTACAATTGTGTGCTTTATGACAGTGTCTAAACAATTTGTTACAATTGTGTTTAGAAAAGTTGAAAAATTAGTTATCTATAACCAAATTACAGGGTTTTTTTTCTTTTTTTTTTAGGAAACTGAGTCAGGATTGACAGGTCCCTTGACCTGCTGGTCATGCTTCTTTTGATGCAGCCCAGGATACAGTTGGCTTTCTGGGCTGCTAGCACACATTGCTGGGTCATGTTGAGCTTCTCATCAACCAACACCCCCAAGTCCTTCTCCTCAGGGCTGCTCTCGATCCATTCTCCACTCAGCCTGTAGTTGTGCCCTGACCCGTGTGCAGGACTTTGCACTTGGCCTTGTTGAAAGTCATGCAGTTTGCATGGGCCCACCTCTTAAGCCTGTGAAGGTCCCTCTGGATGACATCCCTTCCCTCCAGCGCATTGACCGCACCACAGAACTTGGTGTCTTTGGCAAACTTGCTGAGGGTGCACTCAATCCCACTGTCCATGTCATTGACAAAGATGTTAAACGGTTCAGTCCCAATACCAGCCCCTGAGGAACGCCACTCGTCATTGATCTCTACTTGGACATTGAGCCGTTGGCCGCAACTCTTTGTGTGCGACCATCCAGCCAATTCCTTATCCACCAAGTGATCCATCCATCGAATCCATGTCTCTCAAATTAGAGACAAGGGTGTTGTGTTTGCACAACTCCAAAGCAAAGAGGTATATCCAAGATTACTCAACTAGCACTTGCTGATTCTCAGTTCCCCTGTTATCAGACAACAAGGCAGTGCATTGGTCGATGTCTTTTTCCTGCAAATGAATGGGCTGGATTTACCCCTTTTGTAATACTTGTCATTAAAGCATATAACTAAGTCCAAGCATTTTATCAATACAACACTCTCCCTCATCATCTCTAAAACAAGTTTCAAACTATCTGGACTGTGTATTAATCAGTAAATGTCTGGAATACTGACATAAAAATTAACATGCTTATCTAGAAGTATCTCAAACTGCTTTAAGATATAGGGTTTTGTACTTAATTAATTGAACCCGATTTCTGGGGATGCATTTTCCATGAATTGCCAAAGACATAATTAATATTTTTTCATATCTGGGAAGACTCATTTTCTACTTTTAGATTCATGTTAAACATCTCACATAAGTCTTAGAATGTCCATGTTCAGGAGGCCAGACTCCATGTTTGGCCCAGAAGGAGGTGTAGGATGTTTCATGGAACAGTTCATCAAAATAACAATATCTGCAAATGTTTCTTACAGTGTTGTGTTCCTGTTAGATCAGCTACTCATGTTGAGTAATATACTTGGTGCAACATTGCAACTGGATAGCTCTCTTGGTCATTTCTAATTGCCTTTATAAATAACAACTTATTACTGCCAAATTACAGTAACAAAGTCATATGTAACCTCAAAACTGGCAGGAACATAACATGTTCACCACTGGGAAACCACTGGTATATGGACACCTTATTTACACAAATGCAAATGATTAAGTTATGTGTTTCTCAGATTCAGAATGGCTGCTAATGTGTAATAAATAGGATTTCACAGGTTTTCAGTACAAATTTAAACAGCAATTTGAAAAGTGCTCTTCAGCAAAATGATTGCCAGAGAAAGATAGTAAAAAAAATAACTCTAAGGGTAACTGCTGAGATTATCTGTTTGGGGTTTGTTTGTTGTTTTTTGGTTGGTTGCTTGGGGGTTTTTTGTCCCTGCTGTTATTTAGGAAAAAAGTTAAAATCTTGCATTTATAAGACTAAGTAGATTTCCCCTTCCTTACTTTTCATGCTCACGCCCCTCTCTCTAAGTCTTCCATAAAAAAATAATTTCTGAAATAATATGCAACAAAGAAAGGAAGAATAAACATTTTGAAGAATAAAGTGAATCTTTTATATGAAATATGAGGTATAACAGATCTTGTGTATTTTAAAGCATAATGGTCTGACTTATGTTAGCATCATTGTGATAATGATTTTTTTATTTTTTCCAAGGGCAGCATAAGAGTTTTTAAAATAAATATAGAATTGGAATCTGAATATTAAGCAAATGTGCATGTGTGTATTGTGTATTTATGTATATGCATGCTTTGAATTAAGAAATTGATGGAGATTATTCTATTTTAAAATTATTCTTTTTTTTCTTTCTCCTTTTTTTTAATAAGGCCTTTGATTACAAATCATTTATACATACTTTGAGAGCGAGGTACCTTTAATAACTGATCAAACAAAGAGATTAAAGAAAATAACAAATTTCTATCATCTAACCTCAATAATGTTCAGTTAATGATAATGACATGACACATTTGAACTTGTATGATAAACAGAAAAAAATAATGAAACGAAAATAAGTTGAGTCAGTGAAGATAATTATGGTAATTTTATCCAGCTCAATTTCTCTTTCAAAAGAACATATAATTGCTCTGATATTTTGTTTTCAACCACCTTGTTTCTGAGCCAATATAAACTAAGGGCAAACTGGGTTACAAGCTCCCTCTTCTCCCTGCTGTTTATCAAAACCTTATCTGATGGAAAGATTCAAACCCCTTAGCCACCTCTTTGGGTCCTGCTTATATTTCAGTTTTCACCGTGAGGTGAAGGTGTTAGGGTTAAGGGAACACAGGAGTTTCGATCTGGGGGGAAGATGATATCCCATGAGGAATAAATGCCATCTAGTTCCAAAGACTATATCTGACATGCAGGCAATATGCCAGGTATAAAGTGTGTTCCTTGACCTATCTTTTGAATGTGTTGTTAATTTTTAATGTTCATCCTTTTCATTTCTAATTGTCATATTGCTAAAATAGTAATTTGTGTTCATAAAGTAATTTCTAAACATTTTCTTTGAATTAGATTAGTTTAAGTGTCAAGACTCATCCCATATCTATTTGAGGCATGGTCCAGGGGTGGTGGTACCCATCCAGTTACAAGAACAATCTCATTTAGATGCCATAATCACAATAAATGACTAACATCTACTGTTACTTAATGTTAAGCTGCTGAAAAATCAGTTAGAAATTAGCTAAGTTTTAGGATTTTTTTTTCACCTTTCTTAATAATATGTCATAACTTATAAAATTATTTTTATTCTTCTGAAATTAGAGTGATCTAGTACTATCAGCTCAGAAGTGAGTTATCTCATTTCCTTCACCATGTTTTTATATTTTAAATCATATTAAGATCTGTTTAAATAAAGTTGACATCCACTGCATTAACTTTTAACATCTTCTAAGCAGGATTTCTAGTACAACTAATTCTATAGGATTCATAACCTATCTGATTCAGGTAATCTAAATATCATAGTTGTACCACTGGAGTCTGAACTGTATTGAACATAACAAAACTGTTGGGAAATTCCAGTATCTGCTGTAAGGTAAGACTGTCTCAAATATATCAACACCCAGCTTGCAATTCTGCTCAGTCTCATTTTATACATCTGTCTTGCAAAGGCGTATGCAAAGCTATATAAACATATAATGCTTCTTGAATCAGTACCGGATTTAATAAACATTGGATTTCATGATGTGACTTCCCAGGAACATTAAATAGATATTAAAAGAGGTGGGGAAAAAGTACTAACCATCTGGGTAGAGAATGGATGTCTGCTTGGATTTGTGCAATACCTCATACAGTGGAATATTAATCCTGAAACATTTAAATTCATCTTTAAGACATATAATTAAGCAGTATTTTGTTTTGTATTCTATTTATGAATAGAAGTTTAAAAAGATATTACAAACAGAAGTAGCGTAGGTTTACTATTAATGCCAAAGTTGCATTATTATAAGGCATAGTATGATCACCTATTTTCTTGTCAGACTCTATAAAAATATGAACTGAATGAATGTTTATTACAGATGCTTTATTCATGTATTAATTATTTATAAACTATATGCAGTTCCATTTTATATACAAAATGTGATTGTCAATAAATTCTGAGAGCAACTGGAAGAAATTTAAATGTCTCTCCTAGAGAACATAGTAATAAAATGCAAAATGTGGGCCTTTTCTTACACGTGTCTCTAGAAACAGAGTAATTTTTCATTGCTGACACATCTGTTATACTTTATTTTGTTTTTCTTCTTCTCAAATTCATAATAATTCTCAGGAGTAAGGTCATTTCTTAATAAGTACTGCTTGACATTTACCTTTACAGACTTGATAGATATTTGAAAATGAGCATCTGTCAATGCCATGGCATCAAATTTAAACTTATTAGTCATGCAAATAACTTGGCCTACAGATCTCATCAGCACCTTTTCAAATTTTCAGACAAACAAAATAAAAATCCCTAGCAGAACAAAGCCAAACCAGTTCTCCCTCTTCAGCATTAAAGAATTGCCAGTTAGAAATTTGCACACCTATTACTATAACACTAAATAGAAGCAAAAAAGGATACTTAAAGGTTCTGATTATATAATTCAGATTTTCCTCTAGTGAATTTAAATTGAAAGTTTAATTTATAACATGAATTATAAACTGGATGTTAGCTGTTAGAGATGTAGCTTGATCAAAATCCCATGATGCTATTTAAAGGACAAAGTGAATTAATCTTTATCCAAATGTTTTAATGTTACATATTTTGTCTAACACTCAGAAGAGATACCTCAAAGAGAGTAAGCAATCTGAAGGTTGGTGGTTTGTTGTGTTTTTGGGGTTTTTTTTGCATTTGAACAAAATCTGATAAGGAGCAGACAAACCTTTCTTAAAACATTTGTCACTTTAGAAAGAAATAAAAATATTCAGATGTGTTTTACTTCTTTACTGTTTTATGTTTGAGGTTTCTAAATGCTCATAAGCATTTATTTTTCAAACCTTTTCTGGAGTGAGAAGACAAGGTGAAATATTACAGAGTTTAAATTCTAGGGTTTTATGCAGTTTCTTTTTTAAACACACAACTAATTAAAAAAAAATCAATAAGATGAAGTTGAGTTGGTGGCATACCCTTGGAGTAGTGAAAGCTAACCAGATATGGGGCTGCATTACTAAGAGTGTAGCCAAAAGTTTGAAGGATTTCCCTCAAAGTATTTATTTTTATTTGGCACGTATGAGATTGTATCTGAAGAATGTACATAGTTTTAGGCTCTAAAAGACAAGAGGGAACTGATATATTGGAGCAAGTCCAGCAAAGGGTCACTGAGATGATTAGGGTGCTGGAGTACATGTAAAAGGAAGCTGGGAATGTTTGTTCAGTCTGGAGAAGGCAAAGCTATATGGGTTTTATTGCTGTCTTTGATTACCTAATGGAAAATTATAGAGAAGATGAACGCAGACTCTTCCTGGAGATGAACAGTGAAAAGGTAAAACACAAATTTCCCTTGTTGGAAGGGAAATTTGAATTAGGCATTAGGAAAGCAAAATTTACAGTGAGGTCATTAAACACTGGAAAGAAATTACCAAGAAAGGTTGAAGAATCTCCAGTATTGGAGGAAGCCAAAATTTGACTGAACAAGGCCCTGAACAACTTGCCTTTGAAGCTGGATTTTATTTTCAAGCTGGTCCTGCTCTGAGTGGGGAGATGGGTCAGGTCACCTCCAGAGGTGTTTTCCAGTCTAACTTGTTCTATGATTCTGTGACTAATTATCTTTTCTTTCATCTACATTGCTGATGATAATAGTCTTCTACACCTAGCCTAGTACCATGCCATTGCCATCTATTTCATGCTTCCTTCTGTCCAGTGGTGAGGATGTGCTGGTACTGACAATGGACCTTATTTCTCTGCCTCTTGTCCAATCCTACCTAGCAGTCTAGCAGTTATCTTTTTATTCTTTTTTCTGTTTCTTTCCCCCAAAAAATGGGCAAAGGTAGGACTACTCCTTTTGGAAGACTGAGTCAGGGACATAAAATGGGATTAAGAAGCCTGTATTAAGTTCAAGAAACCCATAACTTCAGAGAGGGGAAGATATCAGAGTCCTTTGAGGTGAAGCCTTCAACATGGAGGTCTCTTCCTTCTGCATCCAGCCAGGTTGCATTGTCTATGCAAAAGGATTTATGAGGAGAGTAAGTCATTTTCCTGTGCAGAGTTCTTGAAATTTTAGTGTCTGAAAGAAAGCAACACTCAGCAATTCCATGATGGTTTTTTTTTTCTCTTGATTTCATGAAATATTCAGATCTTTCTTTACCTTATTGGTGTACCCTCCTATGTCCATATTCCTTTGGAGCCTATCTTACTTCTGAACAAAACCTGAACAGCCAAAGGCTGATTTTACTATTTCTGATAAGAAGCTACCAAGAATAACCAAACTACAGTGTACTCCCTCTTTATTTCATTTCCCTTTCCTCCTGTTCTTATCATGGCTTGGGAGTGATATAAGTTTACCAGTGAACACCCTACAAAATAAATTTACATTGTAAATTCTTTGCATTTCATTCTAATATTGATGACTTTAAGACACCAAAATAAAATGATGAAGCATTTCCCTAAGGGTTTATCTTATATGATGTCTGATTTATACAAGATTAATTAGTGTTTTGATTTTTTTTTATTGTATAATAAAGGCTAGATACCTCATAAGATGTTTGTTTATCAGAAATCCTTTGTTCTTGTAGGACTATATGTAGGAGTGAAAAGTGGAAAAACATTTAGAAAACACATAGTAAATAAAATAAATAATAAAAAAAATCTAGACAACTATGAGTGCTAAGCACCATCTGTACCATTTATAATTTTTTTTTAGAACATGACCTGGGGCCATAGCAAGGGCCGAAGAAGAATGAGCCTACAGGAGAATGAATATATTAGACACAAAAAAAAAAA
>VXBL01003151.1:16165-34262 GCA_013400195.1 Aramus guarauna
AAAAAAAAAAAAAAAAAAAAAAAAAAAAAAAAAATCCCTTTTTAATTTTCATAAAATACAGGCATATGAAGTTCCACACATGATCCCCACTGAATATGAACCTTTGTAAAGGTAGATTTATATGTGGGAGATATCAAAGTCTTCCAACATGAAATTGTTTAGACCTCAGTGGGTGATCTCTACTTGGGTAAAAGAAGATTCAGCAACTAAGTCATCTTGATTTCAAGTCAACTGGCAGCATTTCATGGTCTATTTAGTTCTCTCTCCATTATCTACAGCCCTCAGATCAAAACTTTGGTCTGAACTTATTTAGGGGATCAAATATATCACCCATTCACCTTTACGCACCAAAAAGAGTGGTTCTCTCCAGTCAATTAGTTATATTCATCTTAGTATCTACAGAAATGGCTGACCCAAAGACAATTAATATATACATCAGGAAGATATATTTAGCTGATAAACACTTGAATAGTATGGAATTCTACAAAAGCAAGTTTTAATGTCTTCTTAATTCATTTAATTTGCCCTAAAATCTAAGATTTTCCAGAATTTCCTTTGAGGCAGATTTGCCCACTTATTTTATGGGATTTTTTTCCAATTAGCACACTTACAAACAACATAACCTTCTTCAGTAGGATCTAAAATGTTTCTAAAAGGAATTTCTCAGGTATGATCACTCTGGCATGCACCCAAACTGTCATGTTTTGATCACTCTCTTTCAAACAAGCTATATGCCAAAACCTGTATGTAGAAAATGAGTATTCGAACAATTAGGACAAGTCAGATCACCCTAGCCTAACATCTTGATGACTTCTAAGTTAAAGACTTTACATGACCTATGAAGCTTTTTTCCTAGCAGAAAAAGTTCCTTTCCGTCATTACAACAGCCTGTCCTTTGGCAAGTTTGGGCATGTTTAGCGTGAAATACAGAGTTTGCAACTTTATGCAACTATTTCTCATACACCTGTTATGTATGTTTCTTGTCAATATCACTCAGCTGTCCAGCTAAGCATGTAAGCTCTCAGAAGAGGAATTGTTTCTGTATTTAACGATGTGCTGAATATAGTGCTTCTTTGCTTCAAATACAGAGGACATTTCTACAAGTTAGAATGAGTTCTTAGAGTCAAATATCTGAGATCTGTATACTTCCATTGCTAAAGCAGTAGATGATAAATGGATCCCCCAACTATATAAGAAAGTAAAGAAAATTCAAAATACAATGTGATGTCATAAAAGAGTCATGTACTTATCATGAGCTGTGGGAGAATCAGATCTGTAGAGAGTGCAAAGGAATGCAATCTTGCAGAAAGAATGGCAAAGGAAACAAGGCATTCTTAATTAAGGTTTCAAAACCAATTTCCTGGTAGCAGAAGATTCAAGGTGTTAGAAATGGTGACATCAATATATTCCTTCAGGTGAAAAAGTAGGCACAAAGATTTTCAATTTTCACTTCTCTATGGCACTTCTGCATTTTCACACAGTGGTGGAGGTCAGAAGGGACCTCTGGAGCTCATCTAGTCCAACCTTCCTGCTCCAAGTGTTGTCCTCCAGCAGGTTCCCCAGAACAGACCCCAACTGGATTTTGACTATTTCCAAGGCTAGAGATTCTACAACCTCTCGAGGCAACCTGTGCCAGCATTTGATCACCCTCACATTTTTTTTTTTTTATTTTTATTCTTATTCCTAAATGAAATATCCTGTATTTCAGTTTGTGACTCTTGCCTCTGGAGTAGCTCAGTAAATATGATTTTGCCATTGCTAGTGTTAGATTGTCTGATTGAAAGATAATTGCTGTAAACATAATGAGCACCAAGAATCAGAGGTAGAACAATAGGTGGCCAAACCCTGGTTATCTCATCAATGAAAATGAAGCACACTGAACCGACTACTTATAAGGTTTCACACCAAGACAGGCCAACCAAAGGAACTCTCTCCAAAATATTTTGCAAAATAAAGGGAGTGATTGCCTAAAGGAGGTTAGGAATTTTATCAGATGGAGACATAAGACTTTTTAGTATGTATAAAGATTTATTTGTATATATGTGAGTACTTTGTGTGATTATGTGCGTGGTGGTAAAGACACCGCTCTGTCTGTGTTGATCTGTGTGGCCAATCTGTGTATGTCTTGTATATTATGCATATGTGCATACGCACACACATATTGGCAGTAAGTGTGCAGCCGTGCGCTGACCTGCTGCAGTCACACCTCTTAGGCAGGGTAAAAGACAAATCCATCAGTGTCATGAAACCCACCAAATCAGGCTGCTTCTAACAACTAGTGAAAGACTCTGCCCTGAGCTGAGAGCGCAGGTCTCAGGGCTGCCTGGGCTCACCTTGGCCAGAGCTGGGCTGAGCTGGTTTCAGCTCCTGCCTCGGGGCCAAGTGCCTGTTGCCTCCCCTGCCTGAGCTTGAGCTCTGCCAGTGCCTCCATGGGAAGGGTCTGGAAACACAATTTCTTAGTTGCTGTCCAAGAAACAAGAGGCCATGGGAGGCCGAGCCTGGGGGAAGTTGTGTGACCACCCTCACCCTCAGCTGGGGCCTGCTGGAGGGGATCAACTGGTAATAAGAAATTATAAAAATAAACCCAAAAAACTCAAGACCAGAAGGAAATAGCCCCCATTCTGAATATTAAAGTCCTTACAGTGAAGTCCTCAGGATGCTGATGGCTCATTGTAACCATCACTTGATGAGCTTCAGGAAGACTGAGACTCTCAGTCTAAGGACTTAGAGGGACATTAGAAGGGCAGACATAACATTGATGAAAAGACAGAGGTACCAGGAAGTTTATGTATGGCAATTTTAGCTGTATTTTAGTGAGAATTTTCTATGTTCATTTTGACTATTAGGCTATTAAAACATTAGTTAGATTAACAATATTTTTTTGGCTGCATAAATATAGTGTGTTCCCTTTTTCCCATGACAACTATAACACTGGGCTAACATATAAAAAAGTACATATACCAAAAAAACTTCCATTCAGCTCTGTACTTGGGCCATTGATATATATATATATATATATATTGATTAATCCGACCTTAAAACTCATGCTTTTCCTCCAGGAAATTATACTGCATTTTCATGAAGTGTTGCTCACACAACTGAGCAACAAACAAGAAAAAGGAAAAAGGCAAACAATGATAATCAACAGACGTTGATTGGTTGACGTTCTGGATATGGTTTTCCAACAATTTGCTTTGCTGTTTCTGACTAGAAATCTACTAAAAATTACTGAGTGTGTGTAGTGATGAAGATGATCAAGTGCTGCTTGCTAAAGGGTAAAAGTGCAACTGCCACTAGAGGCCATCAGTAAACAGATCTACATCTTTACTCTTATCATTTTACATCACTTCTGGTGCTAAGATTAGGAAGTACTACAACAAATAACCTATGACAAATGAGACTGCATTACTTTATGAGGAAGCAAGAAGCCAGAGAATAATGTAATGTTTATTTTCCTTCAGACTGAGGTAAACTGACTATTTTGTGTGGAGTAACAACCCACTTATAAGCAAGTTGTATGATCTGAACCAGACTTTATATCTATTCATGTACCGAATAATTAATTTTTTTCATATGGGAAACACTTTGGAACTTATTATCAGGTAAAATACTTATTGCTTTACAGGATGGTGACAGTGGCTATCATTCAGTTATTTGAGATTTCCTGAAGAGAAAAATATCACTGTGGGCTGAAATCCATTTAGCTGCATAGATTAAATGTATCCAATATTTTCAAGTCATGTGAGTTTTAGCTTATACACCTATATCACCTTTATAAAGTGCACAGGATAGGCCAAACTTTCAGAGCTGTTCAAATGAGGAGACTGACTGCATGTGAAAAGATCCTTCTGAAGAAGAAATACTTCTACCTGAGTTAAGTACGGCACCTGTTGAACAGATTGATGCTTACTGACTGTGGGCATACCTGGTAGCTCTGGGTCTACAAGCTGCCTGTTCTTAGCTACTGTGTAGTACCAACCAAAACATGGCTGGCAGTCATCTGGAATTCTTAGACAAATATGTATAACACGCAAAAGCCAACTCATTTTATGTCAATGGAAAATAAACCTGAGAATATCCAGATATGAAATGTACCAGGCCAAGGTGGTACTATTAAAGACAAGAAAATATAGAACATTTTAGTATTATTTTCACCACAGAAGAAGAATGAAGAATTGAAATATTGAAAATTTATGCATCATCATCATCATCTTCATATCCAGTTTAATGAAATATTTTTTCAGATTTTCCTAAGGAAAACAACTACATTTCTTTTCAGTTCTGCATTTCTTTCTCTATCTCCCATTTTGACACCAGTATTAACTCCATGTTGTTACATGGTTGTCAGAAAGCATGTGCAAGTTAGAGGGGAATATAAGTTAGATCAAAGGTAAATTTAGGAAGAAAATGGATGCAGGTCGAGGGGGAAAAAATGGGTGTCATTGAAAACCATAAGGATTACTCCCATGAGCTAAAACAAAACCTGTAGTATCCTGTATAGGTCAGTTTGAAAAAAAAATACATATTTTGAATTAAATTATAGAACACAAACCAAGTTACTCTGTATCTATTTTCCTGTAGGTAATTTGAAAAGAAGTTTAAAGAAATCTACAATTTTTATCCACAAAAACAAACAAACAAACAAAAAATTATTCAGATGATATAGATAGAGAATATCTGAACCACTTTTATAATGTATGGAAATACTAACTAGGCCCAGCTGTTGGTGTTCCACAGCTGAAAAGAAATATCTGTCCCAAGAAGCTTGCAACTTTTTACATGAAATATGATAAATATGAAGAAATGTGAAAAGCATATGATAGAAGGTAAAAGTCTGGTGTTTTTAAAATATCTGTTTGTGGGGTAGAAAATGTCTAGTTAGAAGGCTCCATCTGTGTTGTCAGAAGTTTCCATTGGTATAATCACTGTCTTTTCTTTCATCCTCTCATCCTATATGTTTTCTACTCTCTGATGATTGTTTTACAATTGTTGCCCCATTTTTTCCTTTCTTGTCCTTTTACGTTCCCATCTTTTTGGCTGGTGTCCTTGCATCTGTTGTAGTTTGCCTTCTCTGCTTTGCTACCTTGAAAATCATTGGCAAAAATTTCTACTTGTTACCATAAAAAAAGCAGTGTGTGCTTATACAGAAAGATGGTTATAAGATTGAAGAATACAGTAGGAGAGAAAAGGAAGAAGAGCATAATATTTCACACTTCTTTTTACTCACAGCTCTGCTGTGCTTACACTGACTTGTTTTAGTCATGCCAGCTGTAGGCATACTATGGAAGTATGAAAGAGATATTTGTACAGGACAATGAATAGGTCCAGGCAGCCTGAACCCTGGGGAGAGAAGGCAGGATGTCATCTCTACCTCTCTCCTGTGTACATCTCTTTAGAAGACTTCTTACATTTCATGAGCTCGAGAGCTAGCTGGAAGAACAACTTTCAGCAGTTGAACTACTGGAAGCATTATAAATCCCAAAGAGAACTTCTAGGATCCTAACCATCTATGTGCTGGCCACAAGGTTGAGATTTCAACATGCTTTTCCTTTTGTACAGCCTGGGCAGTTACTGCTGCTTATTATGTTCCCAGAGCTCTCCTGCTGATATTACACCTGACATCGGTAGAATATTTCTCACCACTACCAGCCCTGCAAAGGTGATTGCCAATTCACACGCTCTGCACAAACACCTTGGTATCCCATGCCACTATTTACTCCTTTGTGTGGAAATTATATGTTTGTATGGAGAGTTCACCTTTTCTTGTGTGAGTGGAACTGTTATTTATTCAATTGAATAAGCAGCATTTGTATGCAGCCTTAATCATGAACATTTTGGAGACTGGCATCAGGCACTAAGTACAATCCTGTCAAATAGCTGGCAGTGGATTAACTTTGACACCTAGAAACACGCCAAATTCTGACAGAATAAGAACTCGCTGTATACCCAATGTCAATCATTCACTGAGTGCCACTCCAAATGCTTATCCTGTTAGTGATGACATCAATATGCATTGCCATTCAGAACGCTGCTGCCCTTAGAATATAGAATTGAAAGCAACGGACAAAACCTCGAAGTGCATGCATTTTGGTAACTACCTATCTTTTTTTAAGAACTGGTGATCACCTCCAATATGGAGGTACTGCTTTATTAATGGGCCAGTCAGTTTACACAACTGTACGGTTAATCTGTTGCTCTACAGTCAGGCTCACTTGCAAGCAGTCAAAGTGATTTCCGTCATGTACTAAAACCTCACAGAGATTTTTAGGTCTAATTCTAGTTGCATCCCAAGTTGTAAAAGTCTGCTCACATTAGTAACACCTAATAATGTATGACAAGGGTCACATATACTTTTTGTACGCTAGTCTGGTTATTAAGCAAGTGAGAGAAAAAGAGAGACCAAGGTTCAAACTGAGAGGTTCCAAAACTATAACCTCCAGATGTTTAGGCTTCCATTTATTTGTTTTTCTCTTGTCTTCATAAATCCTGCATTTCTGCCTGCACAGTGACCTAATCCAAGAGTAGCTTTCCATTTTCTCTTTTGCTTTTTCACTCTCTCTTGTTCTATAATCCTCCAGAGTGAGTATGACCTTGTGAAGTAGAAGAAGCTGAAAAGGAAATTGAGCATATCTCCTATTTCCTGGGCAAGTGTTCTAACTATTAAACTGTTCAAAAGAGAAGTAGTTCTGCAGCAGTAGTGATGGATTAAAAAGTGGGCTATGTTTAGTTAAGTCCTTGACCTTGGGAAAGGACTCCCCTAACCAGATCATATTTGGCTAGAGATCACTAATAAACAAGTCTGAGGCAAGTTCTTAAGCTTTTAAAAGGCTAATCATTTAATTAGGATATCTGTCCTTCCCTTCATCATGAAAAGTTATTCACAACTTAAAAAAAAAAAAAAAAATAAAAAAAAATCTCCTAAGGCTTAGGTATAACTGGAAATATACTTTTCCACCATGTATTTCCTATTAGTCATGGATAATGGCTCGGTCAGCATGTAGAAGCCACAAGTAGCTCTTTGGAGACATATCTCTCTTGACAGAAGACTTCATGTATGATCCCCTGAAAAACCCATCATGGACCCTGCAACTGGTTTTTGTCTGAGATATAGAAATTGTGCATTCAGTTTAGAGAGCTTACTTGTAGAACTAGATCATCAAATAATCTTATGAAACAATCTGTCACAAATTATATACTTGTACTACTATTTGCTGCTACAATCCAGTCAGAAGGTAAGTTTCAAGTGGTGTATTTAGGCAAAGCACACACCAGAACTTCTGTTCAACTAACAAGCTCAAACAGAAACAGGATTCTTATTCCTCTATCATGCCAGTAGATCCTAATTCTCAGGCATTTGCAGGCCCATTTAACCCATCTCAAAAAAAAAATAAAAAAATAGTAATGCCTTAATCTGGACTAGCTAAGTGATATGAGCATTTACTAACACAGGGCAGAAGTGTTCTCAAGGAAACCAGATCTTAGACCATCAAATAACTTCCCTTCTCATTATCAGACACAGCTACATATAATTCCTTTCATAAATTTAGTAGCCTCCTTTCTAAAACATGATTTACTTTATTTCACCTTTTAGGAGGTTATTCGAGAAACAAACTTCAGCTGAGGAAGGTCTAATAAGCCTGAAGCCTGAAGCAAATGAAGGACCAAGGTAGCATGTCTGTATTACATTGTGCTGTGCAAATATTGTAGCTTGCTTAGAGTTATCTGAGATGTTGGAACAAGGTCAACACTGCTCGTAAGTTTAAGCACCAGTCAATTTGGCAGTTTCATAAACTGACCTTTATTATTATTATTATTATTATTATTATTAATATTGTTTATTTGTCCTTGATAATATACATAGCTGATCAGTCATTTTCAAATCTTGTTATTAAACATTGAAATCTTGTAAGGAGTCTGAGCTTCTGATCTGAGTCTGATAATTCCTCTGAAGAAAAAGCACAGAAAATGTTAGATATTGCACTGTCAAAGTAATTCTAAAGACTTGAGCTTAGAGCATGCAATCTAGCATCAATGACTTAAAGAGGCATCTTTCTGCCACTGTCATGTGGAGGTCAGTGTTTGCACTCTAGTAAATAGCTGCGATAAAACCTGAAGTATCACTGACTTGCTTAAAATTCAGGCAACGTGGAACAAGTGCAACTGTCAGCAATAGGAGGCCTTGAATAGCTGTAAAGGTTAAATATCAATTTGTTTAAAAAAAGAAGTCAAACTCGTTCCTCTAACATAAGTTGCAAATCTGATGGCATTCAACCCATTAACACTCCTGTCAGGCATTTAAATTTAAAGTGTTTGACACCCTTAAAAAACAGAACACACGTATTAAATATAGATTATTTTGTAAAGGTTCTTGTTTTGGTTTGTTGTTTGTTTGGTTTTTTTTTTTTTTTTTAAATAGGTTTTTAATTCCATACACAGAAGCTTAGAAAACCTTGTTTAGGAATCCAAATTCTACAATTAAACCCAGTTCCAAAGGCAGGGAAGGCTTTCTATTGACTTTAGTAAGTTTTGGATCATGTCCTTAGGATTGCTTGAAGACATCAAGAAAAGGGAACACTAGAGACAGAAAGGACACATTTCTGACTGACCTTCTTTCTTTACACAGCAAATTATCAATTTTATGTTTCCTTTGAAGAAACAGCATATGTTGTTTCTACAGTAAAGAATATTCTCTTTTAATCTGAAAAGCATATCCAAAATTTTTAAAGGGTGCTAAATTTACTTATTTTTATGTCTACTATTCTACTTTGAAAGTAGAAAACCTTTTTAAAAAAAAATTGTGGAAGATATAGAATATTTGAAATTTAAAGCTTACAGGTTAAAATCTGATTCCAATAATTCATGAGAATTAAAATAACATCAGCAGCAAAACCAACAATAATAGCAGATACACTAAGACTTTCCAGACTGGAAAGTGTTGACATCTGAAATCAAGCAGAAGTTTATTTTTCAACATTCAAATCAGTGATTGCAACACACTAGTTTTCTGAATTTAGGTATAAGCACATGATTCAGTTTCACCCATTGATAGTATGAAATATTTCTGATATCTGTTGGGTAGAATACAGCATTTCCTCAGTTGTTCAACATTCTTTTTTGTTTGTTTGCTTGTTTCTAACATTTTTTGTATTGTAAAAGCATCCTACTAACTCTTGTTGGTATCTGCATTCATTGACTTTTCTACCTTTGAAATCTGGACAGAAGCTGAATGCTTTCTCTGGTGGATACTTCAAATTTTAAGGTATTATAAATTTTCTTGTCTTGTGGTTGGAAACTGATTAATTGAGAAGATTTCTTTTCCAGTTATTGTAAAAATATTGATAGGATTGTTTATTTCTGATGTCATTCCTGCACTGTTTATGGATTATCTTGAACCTTTTTCATTATGAATTAATCTACCCCCATTACTTAGCAGTATTAAACTATAATACAGGCTACTGGCAGCAGAAGCCTTTGTTGTACAGCTTCTTTGAACTCCTCAGATATATCAGCATGTAAGTCTATATCTTAGATTAAAACTATAGTACATAGGCATGTAAATCCCCTATTTTGTAAGTATATAGATTAGACATTTCTAAGCAAGAATACCTTTATTAATGAATAGGTGAAGAATTAATATCTGAACCCTTTCTGCCTCGACTTTCAGGAGAATTTATAGAGGCAAAGCCTCTACTGCGGGGGTTGCTTCCTGTCTGTGTGTCCTCCCACATCACTACACGAGTTTGACCACCCAATGCCTGTCAGTTCCAGCCCTTTTGGACCCTGTCCCGGTTTATTCTCATGTATATTCTGCCATCAGCTCTTAGCTCTGCTCTCCTCTAGGTGGCAACAGAGGAGGGAGAAATACAAAGTACTCCGGCTTTAAAGGAGAGGAAGGATGAAGATCAAGAGAAAGAAAAGGGAAAGAAAAATGGGAGAGGGAAGGGAAGAGCTTCAAAGAGTTCTTCTTTCCTTGTCCTCTCCTCTTCTACGAATAGTAATATTCCTGACCACAGGATATTAGCCAGCTTTTTATATTAGTTTTAGTTATCTAACCTTCCTTAGGAAGAAGGATGGTGGAACAGGCTTCCAATCAGATCAACGTTTTTCTCAGCAGTTGGCTGGAGGTTCTTATTTCATTTATACTGACTTAACCTTGCCTAGCTGGAGAAGTAGCTGTCAGAGCTGAGCTGAGTTGTTGGGAAACACCATGGAAAGAAGGTGAAATATCTAAATAGCTTTCATGGATACACACTTTCTGACACATTTTAAAGACAATCTTGGTATAAAAGCCTCCTTTTAAAAACAGTTGCACACAAACTCTGGTATCTTGCAAGAAAGTACCAGTACTTAGTGTTAAATCTTACTTATCTCTTTTTCTTTTTAAAATAATAACTTCTCCCACTGATCCAAAGAAAAGGAAAAGTTACTTGATGACACCATACATATTAGAGCTATTTCTGTAGATTTTGCTGTGTCATATGAACAGACAACTTTACACATAGTAGTAGCAATTATTGATAATTACAGTTCACAGTCACAATGCTATTGTTAAGATTCTATCAGTGCTCCCATAATACCATAAAATGTTATTTTTCTAAAAATGTAGTAGGCTTTCTGATAAGAACTAAAAAAATATTTCTGCAAAGACTTAGAATTGGATAGTTCTAAGTAAAGAAGTAAAACTTAAGAGAATACTTCGAATTCATGTAGACAGCTGAAAATATACTTGCAGTATTTTTTAAGTAATGTCCCTTAGTATCATTCCAAAATTATTGCGCAGAAACATGTACTATTAGATCAAAACCAGCTACAGAAATAAGTCAGGAATGATGCATGTGGAGCTCACATGACATTCCTACAACACCCAGACACAAACATGATGAGGAGAAATCACATCAGCTAGTCCTGCAAACAGGCGTATTGCCAATAGTGTTTAAAAAGGAATCTAAGGAATGCAGGTGGCTGGAAAGTTCATTAGTAAAGAGAGGTAGAGATGACTAACCAGTTATTGTAGGATGACACAGACTACAGAAAGCAAGTGGTAACAGTGCATTAAGAATTAGACTAAATCAGGTTTTCCTATAGATTTGAGAAGACATTAATGCATAGGTGTGATATATGTCTTCTTGGCTACATCTAAAGTAAGGGGTCCAGAAGGACATACAAACTAATCAGTGCAGTGAATGTAGCAATATAGCTGTAAACCAGTTCCAGATGATGGCACGCGTTGGACTATATACCTGCCAATGTCACCCATACCTGCTAAATACGAGCCACTTACAAATGCCATGTTAATTTGACCTTCTAACTATCACGGTTAGTAGCTGTGGGAAAATCAGAGAAGTTGAAGTGTTGAGTTTAGAGAAGTTGAAGTTGAGTGGTTGTTCTGTGGTGATCCACGGTTGCAACTTTAAAGAATAGTGGAGAAGGAGATCTGTACTTGTAGGGTCAGAGAATGGTCTACCAACAAAGGCAGTCTGCCTAGGGATCATGGTTAATGAAAACAGGCTCAGATAGATAGTCCCTACAGACCCTCATTCCTGTACATGTGTTTGTGATGTCAACTAACTATACACTTAAATTCCAGAATTTCTGGAATTTTTCTGATTATATGATGATATTATAGGTTGGGCTTGAACTTACAGAATTCATACTTGAGAATTATGTGATTTTGGACTGAAAAGAATGTGGAATAACGATTATATTGAGAAGCCCTTTGTGGCTTTCTTCTTTAACAAGATTCTTTTCCTTTTTGGACCACATTCTTCACTTTTACAGAATTTATATGTTAGGATTCTCTGTTCCCTTTCTGATACACTTAGTTTGCTGCTCTGAGGTTCAAATCATTAGGGAGACTTCCAGATAACAGCCTTCCCAGATAGATCCAGCACAGGTGCAAGAGACATGAATCTAGAACCAGGCTGGGGAGGTACAACATCTCACCTCCCAATTTCATTAAGACACAGTACTGTCTATAAAGGATTTGTTTATCCTTCAGGGCAGGATCTGACTTGACTGTACCAGAGCAGCTGGACAATATGAAAGATTGGATAGAAAGTCAAACTGTTACTGTCTGTCTTTCTAACACTAAAAACTATTGTTTTCAAGCTTTATTAAGTTAACACTACAGCTTTATATGTCCAAGAATCACAGAAGGGTTATACTATTCCTTTATGAGTGTATAAGGTAATTCCTGCCTTTGATGATCCCAAAGGATGATTCAATAAGAGTAACATATCTCACTTACTGAATCACAATCTTTTTTAAATGAATAACGAAACAAACTCGAGTTTCTTGAGAAGGACATCATTTTGATTATATAGAAATGTCAAAGCAAAAAATCATGTCTCTGATATAATGTTTTCAGCCTAGAAAAGAAAGGAAATTATACACAATTATAAACATAATTGGTAACATGTACTTTCAAAACCTCTAAGCTTAAAGAGCATGTCCTTGGGCAGTCATTCTGCACCTTATGAAATCTCTACAGAATGTATTTGTATACTTATCTATGACAGGCATCTTAATAGATTTGTATGTGTACATCTATACCTTTAACTGTAAGCTAAACAGGATGAAGTGGTGGTGTGGATCATTCACATTGTTTAATTCTTAGCTTGGTCTCTATTATGAGTTTGACCTTGGCCAACTTGCTATGTCCCATAAATTCCACAGGAAAAGTTTGCAAATTAGTGCAAATCAGAGATCTTCCCTACTAGGTTGGTTGAATGTGTTATAGACACACATCTTAGTGAGGTAAGAGAATTTGGCTGCATAAGCATGAGTCATACTGTGCCAGATGGTCTTAGGGATGGACAATGGGGTCTTATCCACTATATGCACCATTATAAATGAAACTTTTATCTATTTGTTTAAATTGAGATTTGGGAGCCTTTTTTAGTGAGATCTGATATTGTACTTTTAATTTAGACAAGTAGTCCTTAACAAGTATTATAGTATTGATTACATAAGCACATTCAGTTTCTCCTTCAGTTGAACTTTAAAGTCATTCTTTAAAGCAGAGTAATTACGTGCTCTCTTTTGAGAGCTAGCAAATATCTATTAATTCAGCAGTATGTGTATATTGATCTTCTGATCTTAACCTATTCTGTTTATTGTCCTTTAACGGAATTTTTCCACATACATTAGTGCTCATGAGAAAGTGGAAGAGAGATTTATGTTACCTAAGTAATTTAGATGCCTATATTTAAAGATTAAGACTTCATATAAAGATATGACATCATTGTAATAAAAATTGCACCGTAATGTGTCTGTGGATTTTATCATAAAGTACAGGATAGTACAAGTTTGCTTACCTAAACACTTCTTTTTCTTCAAGTAAGAATAATGACAGAAATAGCATAGTCTCCATATAAATAGTTAATGCAACATAAAGATAGAAAATATTCTTGAAACATTTAGATTTATGAACATATTTATGTGGAATTTACCATGTGCTAGAGTAGAAGCAGTTACTATGCATCTTCCCCAGCATATACTAAAACAATCTCTGTAATATAGGAAAGCAGATATGAATTATTCTGTGCTTTAGGATGTATTTTATGACAGGTGATTGGCAGGTCTAGTTCTGCCCAAAGTCTTCAAGCAAGCTGAAGTATTCATTGTAACAGATCTGTGGACCTTATCACTTGAACGACAGGCAGAGGGATATTTTTCTAACCACAGTGTTTTACTATTTCAAGGAATATTGTCAGAGACAGAATGCAGAATTTTTCTGGAAGTGCAACAAAGATGTGAATACAAAGCTTCTTTATGAAAAACAAAGAAATAAGCAACAAATAACTAGCATCTCAGTCATTATGTTCTCTGAGAGTTATTTCTCTTTCAGGCTGGTACCACCTTAAATATATGTCAAGCATGGTTTTGTTTTCCAAATAATCTGGCAAATACCTATCAGTTCTTGGCAATAATATCAGCTGTGTTGTCTTTAACTCTTTGTATCTTCCTTTATTTTTCCCCATAACTTGATATTTTCATATTCTGTTAATATTCTTTCTTACATAACAGTATACAGCTTTCCTATTAAGGAAACATCTCTTTTACTTTTCACAACACTAACTAAAGTGTTTTAATATCAGTATATCAAGACAGAAAATCACTCATAAGATTTTAATGGAGTAGTATTAACAGAATATTCCTCGCACTCTTTGCAATTCACTTCCAATTTTTGAAGTGTTAGAGAAGAAAGTATTTTCTTTGTTTCTATTTTCTTCATGCCTCTCTTTACTCCTATTCATGCTTCCTTTAAAGCTTTTCCTGTTTTTAATGCTCAGATCAAAATCACCACTTTTTGTTTGTTTGTTGCTGTGTGGAATTAGAAGAATCCAAATTTGTCATATATGCATTTATTTGTTGAAGAAATTATGGTACAGATTTTCCTGAACAGGAATAAAACCAGCATAGAACTGGTGTGGATTGTAATTCCTTGTATTGAGTTTGCATGGCAAGGTTTTGGTACTGGAGGGGCTACAGGGGTGATTTCTGTGAGAAGCTGCTAGAAGCTTCCCCTGTGTCAGATAAAGCCAATGCCAGCTGGCTCCAACACAGACCCACCGCTGGCCAAGGCCAAGCCAATCAGCAACAGTGATAGTGCCTCCGTGATAACATATTTAAGAAGTGGGAAAAAAACCCAAAACCAAGAGCAATTCCAACCAGAGACAGGAGTGAGAAGATGTGAGAGAAAAAACTCTGCAGACACCAAGGTCAGTGCAGAAGGAGGGGGAGGAGGTGCTCCACACACCAGAGCAGAGATTCCCCTGCAACCCATTGGGAAGACCATGGTGAGGCAGGCTGTGTCCCTGCAGCCCATGGAAGTTAACAGTGGAGCAGATATCCACCTGCAGCTTGTGGAGGACCCCACGCCATAACAAGTAGATGCAGCTGAAGGAGGCTGCAACCCCATAGGAAGCCCACACTGGAGCAGTGTCCTGGCAGGACCTGTGGCCCTGTGGAGGACCTGTGCTGGAGCAGTCTGCTCCTGAAGGTCTGCACCCTATGGAAGGGACCCATGCTGGAGCAGTTCGTGAAGGACTGTAGCCTGTGGGAAGGACTCATGTTGGAGTTCATGGAGGACTATCTTCCGTGTGAGGACCCCACACTGGAGCAGGGGAAGAGTGTGAAGAGTCCTCCCCCTGAGGAGGAAGGAGTGGCAGAAACAACATGTGATGAACTGACTGTAACCCCCATTCCCCATCCCCTGTGCCAGTGGAGGGGAGGAGACAGACAAATCAGGAGTTAAATTTAGCCCAGAAAGAAGGGAGGGGTGGCAGGAAATGTTTTAAGATTTGGGTTTTATTTCTCATTACTCAAGTCTGATTTGGTTGGTAATAAATTAAATTAATTTTCCCAAGCGGAGTGTGTTTTGCCTGTGATGGTAATTGGTGAGTGATCTCTCCCTGACCTTTTTTCAACCCATGAGCCTTTTGTTACATTTTCTCTCCCCTGTCCAGTTGAGGAGGGGAGTGATGGAGTGGATTTGGTGGGCACCTGGCCTCCATACAGGGTCAAGTCACCACATTCCTGCAACAAGTTCAATTGTGACATTCAAGAATGTTTCTTTCCTTCAGTTTCTTTACTAAGAAACTGAAGAACAGTTCCAAAACTAGATCTAATTGCATTTATTGTTCAAGGCAACAAAAGAACCTTTGAATTTTATTTTTTATATCAATAATAATAATAATAATAATAATAATAATAACAACAAAACAACAACAAAACCAATATATTTTAGTGTATATATTTTAAATAACATACATAATATATATTATAGAATGTATAACATTACATGGTATATACTATATAGTATATAATGTAATATATAATGCAGAATGTATTATATGTAATGTGTTATATACATATAAATATTAATTTTGTATATTCCCAGAAGTGGAATCACAGAATCGTAGAATCACAGAACAGCTGAGGTTGGAAGTGGCCTCAGGAAGTCATCTGGTCCAACTTCCCTGTTCAAGCAAGGCCACCTATAGCAGGCTGCCTAGGTCCATGCGCAGACAGTTTTTGAAAGTTGCTGGCAGCACTCCTCCTACTGCAGCCCAGGATATCATTTGTCTTTTTTGCCACAAGAGTACATTGCTGCCTTATGTGCAACTTGGTGGCCACCAGAACCCCCAGATCCTTCTCTGCAAAGCTGCTTTCCAACTAGGTGTCCCCCAGCATGTACTGGTTTGTGGCGTTGTTCCTTCCCAGTTGCAGGACTTTGCCCTTCTGTTTCTTGAACTTCCTTGGTGAGATTTTTATCATCACATTTGTCCAGCCTGTTGAGGTCCCTCTGGATGGCGGTGTGACCTCCTGGCATATCAGTTACTTCTCCCAGTTCTGCATCAGCAGCACACTCATTGAGGACACTCTGCCCTCTCATTCAGATCATTAATAACGATATTGAAAAGGATTTGAGCTGATATTAACCCCAGAGGTAAACTGCCATTTACTGGCCTCCATGCTTTAGATAATGATGTCAGGTTTACACTTCAAGTCAGCAACTATGTTGTGGATACAGTTTAAATGTTCACTTATAGTGAGTTATGTAAAACACTGCACAAAATGTTGATGGATGTTATGGAACCTGCTAACAATGAAGAAGCTCCAAACATAGAGCTGTCAGCATGGACTCTTGTTCTCATGGAACTTTCCTTTTTGATTTATGAGATATTGTACATGCAAGCATTTTCCAAGTACATCTAACATTTTTGAAATAATAGCATATTTATATATTTTATATACGATATATGATAGGATCTGCTTGTATAAGAGTATCAGGTTTCTATTTAGTAATAATCAGAATATTCTTTATTTCTTAGAACTGAACCTCCATATCTGATGATGGATATAAAAACATATCCATCAAAATGTCATGTGCTGTTTGAAACAAGCTTTGTCAGAGTATAAGAGAATGGGTTCTCAGACATGCAAGTGTGTAATGATTTATATAGGGAAAATAATTATAGTTTTTCATTAAGTGGAGCAAAATATAAAATCTTATTATTTCCAATTTTGCAAGGTGAAAAAAAAAAGAAATTTGTCTTTATTTTTAGTTATTTTTAGAAAAAAAAATAAAGAAAAATAAATAATTTGACTTCCAAAAATATCCTTTATTTGCTGTCATTTCCCTAGCTCTGTATCTAGCAGTTAAAAACGTGTTCATTAGTAAAAATAGCTACATTTCGATTACCTTTATTCATGCTGACTAATGCCATTCTCAAATGGTGCTATTGACTTCATAGGGTCTATTTATAAAGTACTGTTCCTCACAAGGGAGAAGAGAGGAGTCAGATGCCTGATGCTCTGTCCAGGTCAGTGAGTCTAAAGATATGACATGAAATACTTACTCTATTGCATTCTATAGGAATTTTGTCTTTGACGTCAATGAAACTAGAATTTCATCCATTATATATTTATTTCCCTGACACTTTCAGAGTCAGACATTTAGTTTATTTCTCTGACATCTTTGTAGTCTTTCATCAAAATCAAATACTAACTTTATTTACAACACAGTGAAACTCTTCTGAAGTTCAGGGGAGTTTTTTCCTGACAAAACTTCACTCTTAGGCTGATGTTCAGCAACAGTTAGCAGATATTTAATTAAAGCACCAGTTTAGGTTAATTCTTATGTAAGTATTTAGTATTCTTAAATTTAAACATGTACTAAATTGTACAGTGAAATAGAGATCCTTTGCTGAATTAGGTCTATGAATAGTAGAAGTGAGAATCAGAGTATTTGGAGGAATTTTTTACTGGTTTGATGGCACTATCACAGAAAGTTCCATAGGCTATGGATTGAAAACCTTAGAGCAATACATCCACTGGGCACGTTAGCAAAGGGAAGGCTGTCATCTAAAAAAGACTTGAACAGTGGGTCAGTCTATGTTTTAGGAAGCTGAAGCCAGGCTTTCAAGATTTCCAGGAGAGCTGGAATAGGACAATGGGATGAGGGGAACAAAAGGAAATGGGAAAGACAACCCCTGGAAGGGGGCCTTTTTCTTTCTTTTTCCCTTCCTTTTGCTAAACCTTTATCCAAGGCTGTATTCTGTAATCCAGTTCCCACTTTTTTTTTTTTTTT
>VXBL01003151.1:42695-97205 GCA_013400195.1 Aramus guarauna
AAAAGGGTAAAAACCCTCTAATGTACTGACAGTGCTATTAAAGAAAGAGCAAAAAATAATAATAATAAAAAAATTATCCAACGCTAAAGAACCCCAGGATGATTTACTAGAGTGTTAAGGAACTCATGGTTTTGATCTATATAGCAGAAGCATGTGAAAGCATTAACTTTCCCCACTTTTTTTTTAATTGGGTAAATACAAACACATGAAGGTAAAGCAAAACACTAACAAAAAAGAATTTTCATGCATAGCATCCTAAGCCTATTGCTTGTGCTGGGAATCATATATGCTGGTCCTGCCAACAGGAGATGGAACCTGAGGTGTTTGAGAGCAGCAAGGCAGACGGAGAGTGACTGGGAAGATAGAAATTGTAAACTACCTAGTCAGACTATAGATAAACAGGATAAACATAGCTGTCCATCCTGTTGGGCCAATCAACAGTTCTCAGTATAGCTGACTGCAAAGTAATGCAACTATGCTAAAGATCTAATAAGAGTAGACAGCAATATGGTCATTAGAGTACATCTTCACAGAAATCCTAGAAAATTGTTTCTGCTATATTGGACATCTGTACAAGGTCCTGTATGAGTCAATCTCACTGTCCCTTTACAAGATTTTGTGACTAATAAGACAACTTCTATAAAGTTATGTAGATTTAAAAGCTACACACATTTTGGTTGATATTTCTCCCCCCTTTTCTTTCTGTTTTGGTCATCTAAGTCTCTTCAATGCCATAGTCTTTTCCAGAGTTGATATGATGATTGACTGAAGAATAACTCCTGTCTTCCAATACATAATCCTCTTCCAAGAACACAAGGTTGCTCTATTTTTTTTCAGTATATTTGTATTTACTATTGCTGAAAATAGTAGGTAGACCTAATCATTTGCAAATGCTTCTGCCTGGTTTCCTATGACTATGTTCATCCCTCTTTTTCTTTACAGTGTAGAGTATTTCTCACCTGGTGGTAAGCTTTCCTGCTCATTTACCAACATGGTAAACTGAAAGAGAAGTCCTCATATTAGTGAATGCTGTCTGAAAGTTCGTCTTAAATATAAGTTACTTGTACTTACATTGGTAAGTCAGTAACACCACTGTCAGTTCATAAACAATAAAGAGTCTATGTCCAACAGGTGACTTAGCTCTCCTGTCTTGAGAAATTTCTGAGGTTGCAATGATCTTTTTAAAATACTTTTTTTTTTTTTTTTTTTAATTGGTCCAAACAGAACATGTAGTGACTGATTAATGCATAATTCAGGGAAAGTAAATGCTATGTACAGTCATGCAAATCTAAAGAGATCCAAGGGCTCGTATAGTATGCTAACACAAGAAATGGAGATATTGGGAGAAGACCACAGAAGACATAAGCTATTATAATAACATATTTTTCTGGCAATGATTATTTTGTCTTCTTGTAGATCTTTATTTGAGTTACGACGTGGTTTAGGCCCAGCCAAGCACCACATGGCCGCTCCTGATAAACCCAAAACTTTGGGTTGGGGGGAATGACACAAAGCAAACAAAAAACTATTTCAGTAGGAAAAGTTTCCAGCAAAAAATGTTCAAATTTGAACTTGTAAGAAAGGTGAGATGCTCATTTTCAAAGAGTTCTCTTTGTTTCTTTGCTAAAAAAACTGTCCTCATCCTCATGTATTAGTTTCATATTTGCAGTAGGCTCATTATCAGGAAAGAGAGAACATCTATCATTTTTAGTGGTTACTGCACAGTGAGGAATTCTTTCGTGTGATACCTTTTCTGTCTGTTTTTGTTACCCTCATGTTTTCTTTGGTTTGTGCACAATACATAAAAATGGGATTTCAGTTCAACTTGAGATACGAAATATACTGTTATATAGGAATATATATCTCTGTCTCTTTAGTGTCTTTTCAGAGGAGCTTCTGGGGATCCAGTTATTAAAAAATTTATGGGTTTGGTTTCAGTTATTGAACTACTGCTAAATCAAAGGCATTCTGTCTATTCTGTAATGACACTGGCATCCTCTGTACTGTGTTCCTCTTATTGCACCTTGATGACTATACTAAATTCCAAAATGAGAGTTTGTAAGTATCAAAACTGGAAGGTAATGACCATACAGACAAAGGAATTCTGCTTTTAGTTGATTTGTTTTCTTTGGATGATGCTAAAGTTGACTTTGCCTCCTTTCTTATTTCTGTTGTTTGGAGGGACTATTTATTTTCTTCATATGTGACATATTAGTAACAATAATAGCAGTAACAACAACCTTTGAAAGATAATGCTTACTAGGAGACAACATAAGTGATATTTATAATCTTATTAATTAAAAATAATAGCAAAGATGAGGACAACTTCCTGTGACAGCTAACAAACTGTGGAGTTTTTGTGGAACTTGTCATTAATAAGGAAGAAGCAAGCACTCTCTTTGAGGACAAATAAATTGAATATTTATCTGCTGTTTAATGACTTGCCTGGTGGCATTTAATAATTTACAGAATATGTTTAGAGTATTTTGTAAGACTAGAATATGGGGGAAACTTTCTATTTGTAGCAGGTGCTGATAGGCAGGTTACTGAGGATCCTTAATAAATAAAGGAAAGACTGTGTTAGATTACTCATCCTCTATTGTTTGTGAAAGAAAAAAAATACCTAGAAATAGGCAGATACATGAAACAATTTACATCTCAGGCACCTAGTTCAGAATGAGATTAACAACCTCTGGGTTCTTCAGTCACTTATTTCTTTCTGTTATAAAGGGTGCTGACTAGCAATATTTGATAAATGCCTTTGTTGGTTTGGAGTTTTTTTCTTAAGGTGCCTTAGCGGTGTATGCGCTGCTAGGAGTTCTCCTTCCTGTACTTGCTCCTAGTATGGTTCATATCACATACTCAGATATATCCTCTAGAGAAAGGACTAGTGACATCAGCCTGGAGTAGTATTTGGTTCAGGTTTCCTCTGAGTCCCATGTGGAATTTCTGTAGATGTGTTGTTTTGTTTTTTGTTTTTGTTTTAAGTTCCAGGTGGTTGAACTAATATGCCATGTGATGTTAAATTGATGTTTTACAGTATACAGGTTATATTACAATATTCTGGGACACTGCACAACTTATGAGAGTGTTTGAAGTGTTTGCAGGTGGTTTTGGGGGGTACAAACACTATGATAATGTTGAAGGACAACAGTGCAGAATAAAGGGAGCCAAGTCTGATGCAATCTCTTCCAACTGACTATGAAGACTCATGTTTGAAACAAACTTTTCCCACTAAAGTTCCCATTTTTTTATTGGAAGGAGAATAAATTGACTCATTTACAAGCAAACAAACAAACAAACAAAAACCCACAAAAAAAAAAAACACAAAAAAACCCCCAACCCCCCAANAAAAAAAAAAACACAAAAAAACCCCCAACCCCCCAAAACAACAACAACAAAAAAAAAACCCAACCGAAAAAGAACCCCAAGCAAAACACAACCCCAAACAACCGTCCCTGGGAGATAATAATATTCATTGTCAAAATCAGAGGACTAGGAAATTAAAGCGAACCAGGAAGATATGTTTTCTGCCATTGCAATCCAAATCACAGAACTTAGGTGTCTGCTTCCACTAGCTGTGTAGAAAAATATTAGGCAATAAAAATCTTCCTTCATTTGGCATCCAGACTGCCATTTCTCCTGAGAACAAGAGTAATACCCCTGCATATGCATATACATACACATATACACACATACACACACACATATATACACACATATATGTATATGTGTGTGTACATACCTTTTTTATTATCTAAATGACTACAACATTTCCACAGAAAGTGGAAAACCTGGACTTTTTGTTTGACTTTTACTTCATCTATGGTAAAGGTAGGTGGTTGTACCATAGCCAGAAATACATTGGATCTTAGAATAGATGCCTATCCCCCCATGACTGGGTATATCTACATGTTTTTGGAACCATGCTTTTTTTTTTAATATAGTCAGAAAGTTTGCAAGCTAAACAGCAAAGTACAAAGGGATTTCAGGATTAGGCAATGCCAGCACATATGGGGGTTGGACAGTTGTCAGAGCAGCAGCTGGAATGCAGGCAGTTGAATTCCAGCTTAAATGGAATTAATTTGGACTAATAAAACAGGACACTTGGAAGACAGTGAGAGAGGTAAGATATCTGATAGAAAGCTAATGAAGAGAAAAATTTTGTTCTCTGGAAATATGCTAGTCTGGCAAAACAGTAGTATTTCACAGGAATGTTGTTTTGTCTGAATACTTCAAGACAATCCAGACATTTTATTTAGGAAACCTGATCTTATGTTGCTCATTTACCTACCTAGAAAACTACAAAATAGGTCTTTGCATGAATAAATTCTGCCTGAAACCAGTCTTTCTGCACTTTCAAGTCCATACAGACATTCCGGAAGCCTGACTTGTGACTGAGCTTCACAACTACTTCATACCCCTCTTTTCAGAAGATGGGCTAAAAAGCCTGTTCTAGTTCCCTTGTATGAAATATGGAGCGTTCCTGTTGCTGATAGACCTTTTCCCACTTTAAGGCTTTTCTGACTCCGCTATAAGACAGGAGAAATGATACCAGATCCCAAACCTTTCTGAAAGAAAAGCAGTACAAACAAGTTTTGTTTTCCAAAGAGAATTACTGAACTTTTCTATCATTAGGAGATTTTTATAATTTGTAATAGTTGTAATTTTTGCTAGTGTAGAAGATTCTGCCTGGACACTTTTTAATTCCTTAGAAAACTGGGCTTTTGGAGATTGACCAGGACGATGCTGTTTGCTTTTCTCTCCAGCTATTGGTGTGAAGATGTATAAGAAAAGAATCACTAGCAATGCAGTTCTTGATGACCAAATGTGAAAATTAGAAGTAACAGCAAAGTAGTATAGATGCTTGCCATAGAATAACTAATGTTATACCATGTCATCCTCTTAGAGCCTGGAGATATGTGACTGTTACATTCTACGAACATGAAAATATCCATACTCTAAGAAAAGTTCAGAATATCTCTCTCATTGCTTCTCTTTGGAGTAATTCTTTAAAGCAGTAAGTCTTCACCAATCTTTGATGCCTTTTATCAGGCCATGTGGTACTAGGAAATATCTCCTGAATTCTAATATGTGCATAATTATTTTCTCAAGCAATAGTCTATTTTATGGATCCAATTTATACTTAAGAAAATGTTTTCAAACAAATTGAATTGTAATTTAACTTAATTACAAGGATAGAAGTTGTTCCCTGACATTGTTGAGAAACTAATTGTGCACATCCCACTACCAGTTGTGTTCACTTACATAAGCAAACAGAAATGTATTTTGGATTGCCTATATAAATATGGGGAAAAATAAAGTATAAGAATAACACTGGTCAGAAAAATCTTAGGTTTTACTCCTTTTTAGCACTAATTCCTTGGTAGCTTTGAATCAATTTCTTCTCCTTCTAATTTCTTCTCCTTTTTAATATAGAAAAAAATAGTAATAACATTACAGGATACTTTGAGAATTCATTGGCTATGCTTAGTCCTTAAGTGCTCACTGAGTGAAATGGTAGAATGCTTTTCTGGAGTGCATCTTCTTCAGTTTGTGTGGTCTGAGACTGTGATGCACAAGGAAGTGTGGTAAATTTGGTGACTAGAGAATATGCCTGAAAAGCAAAACCCTGATCTATAAAACTAATGTAGGCACATCCCTAGGATTAGTTTTCAGCTCCAGTAAATTATCATGGAAACTGTCTGGATATGAGACTCTGCTAATAACACAGAGCATTGAGTAATTTTGAAGCCAAGCAGCAGCAAGACATAGATGGAAAAGATACATAATTATTTCATTGATACCTCTTTCCAAATATAAAAGCTAATTTCTTGAAATTCGTATTTCAATAAAATAAATGCATTTACATTTTCACTCATGGCAGTATATTGGCTTTCACTCTTGAAGCATATGACATAATGTGAGGTGCCCAGTGTAATAATAGGGTAGATTTGGAAACAAGAACATGCTAGAAAGGAAGCAGCAATGGCCTGAGACTTAATGCCACTGAGAGAATGGCCTGAGACTTTATGATATCTTTGGATTTATGATAACAGAATTTATGAAATTGTGCTAAAGAATTATTTGAAAAACATTTTCTGCTCTTGCTGTAAAAATCAAACAATGCTTAGCCAAGATTTCAGCCTATGAAAGTTTCAAATTACTCATATTGAGATTTGGAGATTGGAATATTAATTATTCAGAACCCATCTGTACTTGGGGTGCTCCAGACCCAAACAGCTTTGTATAGCCAGTGTGCACACATCCTTCTCTTATAAGGGAACCAGGCACACATAGATCATCATCCTGCAAAAACCAGACTGGTCTGTCTCTGCAATTCCTTTTCACAGCAGGTAGGATAGCTTGAGTGTCAGGAACAAGGACTGAGAACAGGAAGAGTATCTCTTCTAGATTGATGATTGACCCACAGGTGGTAAGGAGAACAAAAAAATGTTACCTGTCCTCTTTTGCAGGATGAAGAGCAAAGCTGAAAAGACTGACAGAAGGGATGTGGGTTTGCAGAAGGAGAAGCAGCAAATAGTCTGAGGATCCAGTACAAAAGTAATTAGTATGGGCCTAACATGCAGAGAGGTTTTTCCTTTCGCAGCAGTTCTCTTCCTCATTGTGTATGTGTGGTATAGAGGACTGTCCTGGGTTTTGGCTAGGACAGAGTTATCTTTAACAAGAAGCTGTGAAAGGACACAGCCTGGACAGCTGACCCAAGCTAGCCAAAGGAGTATTCCATGCCATATGACATCATGCTCAGCATATAAAGAGGACTGGTAGGGGAGGAGGGGCCGCTGCCTGTGAACAGGTTGGGCATCAGGTTCTGGGCCGTAAGCAAGTTGCATTGTGTATCACCTGCTTTATATATTCTTTTATAAGTACTGTTGTTGTTATTTTTATCTTCCTTTGTTGTCCTACTAAACTGTCCTTATCCCAACCCACGAGTTTTACCTTTTTCTTATGATTCTCCTCCCCATCCCACCAGGGCTGGGAGGAGTGAGTGAGCGCCTGCGTGGTGCTTAGCTGGTGGCTGGGGCTAAACCACAAGAACCTACAAATGTTGCCATTTTAAATTTCCCCCACTACTACAAGAGCGACAGGGAGGAAACAACCCCAAAAACCTCAGGCATGTAAAATTAAAAATTGAGAGATGAAGGTGTGGATTGAATTTGTATTTGTATGAACAGAACCCATTTGGATTATATGACAATCTCAAATTTTGCGTTGTCCTTCTGGGATTCAGCCTTATAAAATTTTATTTTTAACAAAGACGTCTCTACATATTTGTCATAAAAAAAAAAAAAAAAAGGAATATCTTACTTTCTGTCCCATAGTCCCTGTGTATGTACTTTTTTTTTTATTTTCTCCCTATCATGTGCGTCTTTTACTTGATTCTTTTCCCCTAAATACTTTTCTTTTATTGTGTCGAGCCTTTGAATTCTCTCTGCTCTCCTCGTTTCCTACCTGTGGGGTATTTCCTTTCTAGCTGTGTTCTCAGTGCTCCCTGCTGAATCTGTGAGGAGATAATACTGGTAAGAGGAAAGGAGCCTTCCAGTCAGGCAACAATCCAGGCAGCAAGGGCAGGATCAGCAGCTGCTTCTTTGCACAAGAGGTTTCATGTTGGTGCTTTTAAGGGAGTACATAGTCCCTTGCACTCTCAGCAGTCTCTGCCAGATCTTTGTCCCTTTCTTCTCATCACATTCACCATACGAAGCTTTGCAAAAGGATTGCACTTTAAACATTTAAAGATTATGGAATTATTTAGACAGCAGTTGCTGTCAGAGTAATCTTATCACTTTTTTATGTGGAAGGAAGTCCAAATTCCACCTTTGCCTCTTTGAAATAATTTCTGTGTTCTGGTTAGAAATGGTTCCTGATGAACTCTTTCACTAAGGGGCAATTCTTGGCCATAGGAAGATGTCGACTTATCTAATAGGTGGGTTTTACTAGGAATCTCATCCCATTGCATGTTAGAGTTTTTTATTCCACTTTCACAGTTCCTTTCCAGGTGTCAAACTCATTCTCTTTGGTTAGATCTTACTGTGTTTCACATATAAGACTGCATGAGATGATTTGTGCCATACTGCAACAAGTCCAAGTCTTGAATGAGCTGTAAGATTTGATGAAAAATAAAGTGCAGTTCTCAGGTAGCTATACAGTAAACTCTTACTTCATGCTGCAGTGAAGTAACTATCAAAGCAATCAGAAAGTTGCCTTTATTTTCTCTGTCTCCTTTCCTTATCCATTAGTTGCAAAAGAGAGGGAGTGTTATTTGCTAGTTCAGAGTAGCAGAGAATAATCAAGCAAAAATGATGAAAGCAAATTCATTGAATCATTAAGGACAAAAATGCAGACTGACTTTTGAATTTTAACAAATCTAGTACTTGTTTCCATTGCTATAAAATTCTTATATGCTGCTTACCCTTAAAATGAAGTCCCTGTCTTGCAATATCGAAAAGCAATGGTAGAATAAACCTGAAAAAATAGTAAACAGGGCACACTGAAATACTGCAGAGGTGACAAATCCTCCTGGATTTGTGTGCAATATACACCCCTGCAGCAAAGAACCCATACAAACATACAAATTACCTCTGGGCTGCACATCCCTGGGAGACAGGATCACTGAGTATAAGACATACAGCTAAAGGTTGACGATATGCATTTTTCCTTGGGGAAAATACTGTTTCCAAAACATTTTCGCACTGGGAATAGCCGAGACAATAAAATCCTTGAATGAAAGAAGTAGCCTCAGAATGGATGAAAAAAGCACAAAATATTCTGGACTTCTAGGAAAACCCTTAGTTCTAGATTTATTTTGGAAGAATCTAAGATTTTTAAAGACAGATTTGATACCTCTAACACCAGGAACATAGAATTTCTCAGTAATGTATTTTTTTACTGTTACTATATAAATAATCTCTTGGTAAAACAACCTTTTGGTTATCAAAAGTAGAATTATATAAAATGGAGATAAACATGCGACCTTGTTTTGGCTGAGATAGAGTTAATTTTCTTTCTAGTAGCTGTGGTTTGGATTTAGTATGAGAATAATATTGATAACACAATGACGTTTTTAGCTGTTGCTAGGTAGTTGTAGTGTCTACACTAAGTCAAGGACTTTTCAGTTTCCCACGCCCTGCCAAGTGCACAAAGAGCTGGGAGAGCACAGCCAGGAGACCTGACCCAGCCTGGCCAAAGGGATATTCCCTACCATAGAATGTCATGCTCCGGATTTAACTGGGGAAGCTAGCTGGGATTTGGGATCGCTGCTTGGAAACAGATGGGGCATCGGGAGGTTTTTTTTCCTACTGCATGAGGTAAGCAATTGCATTTGTGCATCACTTGTTTTATATTTTTATTGTTATTACTATTGTTATTTTTATTATCTTCCTTTGTTATCCTATTAAAATGTCTTTATCTCAACCCACATGGTTTGTTTTTTCCATTCTCCTCCCCATCCCTTTGTGGAGGGAAGGGTAAGCAAGCAGCTGTGTGGTGCTTAGTTGCCACCTGGGTTTAAACCATGATAACATGTTACTCAGTCTTCCAGAGATGTTTCCTGAAGTTTGCTTGCATTTTGACACCAAGAAGTATTTTCAGAGAACTATACATAGTGAGTTCAACATCTCTTTCTGTTGTAAAAATTCATTTAGAAACCATTAATCCATATGTAAACTTTGTGTTATCTTTTTTCCATTTGCATAACCTTGCTTTTGTAGATGTTGGATGCCATTTGCCCATTATGCCTAATTGCTTAATATATTCTATATCTCTTCAGAGAAAGATTTAATTTTTATTGGCATGAATAAATTTTCTCAGCAGAAACTTTTATCATATCACTGTTTAATCTCTTTTTTAGATTATTTCTGAGTATAATAAAAGTTTCCACATGGATTGTTGCACAGACCTCTGGATCTGTAGTGGAAAACTTACAGTGGGAAAAACAACTGTTTATTTCTCCCTTAATATGTTAGCCAGCCATTTTCAAGTCGTAGGAAATATAGCTATCAGGATTACACCAAAAAAAGTGTCATAGAAGACTTCTAACCGCTAACTGTCCTTAGCTATTGGAATTAGTAATAGAAATGTGCTGGGTTAGGAATGCTGTTTTGTCATAGTAACTGCTGTGACAGAACATGTAAAGCCTATAATTATTTATGATCACCTGAATGTCCAAGCGTGTAGCATAAAAATGCAAATGCAATTGTTGAAACTTAAATGGAAAATTTGAACAAATTGAAAAAAAATGTTTTGATGGTGTGCAAGCCCTATTTTCCAGGGCATATATCCATAGTCAACAGCTGGGGAACAGGTAAGCTGTCACATGCATGATCTTTCTAGAGTCTTGCAATATCCTTTGCAGATGCCCAATACAAGAGAAGAACCTGATCCAACATGGTGAAAGTGATTCTGTCATTCAATTTGCTCTGGCAAACTATTTTATGTTTTTCACATTGTGAAGACTCACTTTTTACTTTTGTGGTAGCTTCAACTAGATAACCTTTGAATCACTTTTTCTTCATAAATCTTTGGTATCTAAACTCTACAGTGACTAAATAACAGGAATTTACCAGTAATTAATCCAAATCAATATATAGCCTTTAGTGCAATCTCATTTCAGGGAGAAATATTTTTTTTCAGGGAGAAAATTTTGTGTGAGGATCTATAGAGCAGTGTATTCTTTACATAGAACTATGAAAACCAGTTAGAGATTGTCTTAACAGTTAAAAATAAGAGTCAGTTTAGCATTTACAATTTTTTCCTGTAATGTAGCTAAATTTTATGCTAGCTATTCTGATATCTACCAAAGCATCCATATAGCTACAATGAAACTGTGGATTCAGAAATCTTCTCTGTCAAATTTTTTGTCTCTTACTATATTTTTTAATATACCTGTAACATTTCCTTCTATCAGTTTTGAATTTTTTTTTTTAATTTTATGGAAAGTTTCTTCATTCTTGTATAATCATAAGATTGTAGGATAATTCAGGACCTCAAAATGGCTCTCATCCAACTTTCTACTCAAAGAAGGATGAGCTCTGAGGTCAGTCCAAGTGGCTCAGGGCTTTATCCAGGTGGGTCTTGAGAACCTCCAATGATGGAGAGAGACAGCCTATTCCTCACTGCCCTCATAGTGAAGAAATTTCACGGTAACTTCCTGATACAGACGGTTGAGAAGAGAATTAAGATATTTGTGTCTGTCTGTTGGCTATGCTTCTTTTTTTGTTTATTTGGTTTAGAGGTAGAAATTGTTCATTTGCAATTTGAAAGTCTACCCTATCACCTGAACCTATGGCTTATCATTCTCTACGGTTCTTTCTCTTAGAATAAAGCAGTTTATTTGATACATAATTTGGCAAATCATTACCATTTCAGAGTTTTCAGTTTACAGGTTAAAACTAAACTGTGAATAGCATAGTGAGTCATATGTCATATCTCTTGCAGTATCTCTATTACCATCAGTGCCTTGATGCATTAGGCAATGGATGACTTTGAGTTACTTTTTTATTGCTTTTTCCCTTGTGGTGAAAAACAGCATGTGTAGCCAAAACCAGCTCTTTTTTAAATTATTTTTTCCCCCTCAATGAAAAAAAATAAAAAATAAAAATTCTTTATAGTTCAACAAAGACAAACAAAACAAAACAGAACACACACACACACAAAAAAAGCAAAAAACTTGAGGTCATGAACAGAGAAAATAAAGATTAAAAACTTCAGCATTCAGAAGTCCTTTTGCTCTGTAAAGTGTTATTCAGCGTCCCCAATGTTTTAAGTGTTTCTTTCATTCACTCCATCATGATCTAGAGGGTTCTTGGCTATCCCTATTGCCTTTTATCCACTTGAATCCAGTTCTCTTTACAAGTACCTTGTTGGTCCAATAGATACGTCTGAGCATCTTTGGAACATCTCCATTATTAAATTATCTACAATACATGATCTATTATTAAATAAGCACTGCTTTACTGAAGCCAGAGCAGCCCCATAGGCACAGAAACTTATTAGTATAGCAGTGTGCTTGTAAAAGGTGACAGATGGGAAAGACAGCTACAAGGACAGTGCCAGACCCCACTAACCCACCAGAGATTGAATTCATCAATCAGAAAAGACACAGTAAGAGTGCAAAGAGGGAAGAAGAGAAGAGATTTCTCTTGACTTTTATTAGCCCTGTTTTCTGTCCTCCCTTGTGGTTTTACTTTCATGCAAAGGGAGGCAGGGGACACGTCTCTCTGCTTCTCGTGGTAACATCACGTTTGTTTGTGATTTGAATTGTTTCTGAATTGATTGGTCATTCTAATGGCAAGACAGTAGTCCTTTCTAGCAATTTAAGTCTCAGATAATGTCCGAATCCTAATCACTCAATGCATCTGTGCAAATAACTCCCACACCTTGGGAGAGTCCTTTGAGTTTCAGTGTGATTTGGCAGCCCTGGTAGCATAATTGCAGTCTTTAAACCTTGGAGTGAGATTTTATTAAATCTAATAAATTTAAAATAGGAATGCAGAATTAATAAATGAAATTAATATTAAAGACATCTAAATTACATAAATATTAATCAGAAAACATAATAAATAACACAAAGTTATAACAATAAATTATTATTCAGTCTCCTTTCTCTTGGTTTTTGATTGGTTTTTTTGTTTGTTTGCTTCTTTGGTGTTTTGTTTTTGGGGTTTTTGGTTTTTTTTTGTTTTTCTTTTTTTCTTTTTCTGAGGAGGTACACTGGAAAAGTGCAGAAGTCACTTTGTTTAAGAATGACATTCATTAAACATTTAATTATTCAGCTAGAATGAGCTTTTTATTTTCCTTCAGGGATTAAATAGAAAATTTACAGTTATTAGTTTCACAAAATGGAAATAAAGACTACAACTTTATCCTAAGAAGTAAATAATGTCCTTGATTTCCATTAATTTTGATAAATGTTTAAAATGCTTAAAGGAAGGTTCATTATGTCAGCACTAGAATTGAAAAACTTTAAGCTAGGTTGTTGCTATATATATTTTTTCCTTCCCTGTTTTTTGGATTTACGTTTTAATAAGTGAGCATTCACAGATACCTTCTGTGCATGTGATTTATACAAAATTCATCACATTGTACTATTTTTTGTTGCTATCTTTGAAATGCCAAAATTATTTGAAATTACACTGTTCCAAAGGTCCTAGACCTCCTTTTGGGGTAAAAAATAATATTTGGGATTAAGGAATCAATTGAAGGCTTCAATCTTAAAGTTTCTACAGTGAAGGATAACATACAGGAGATGTAGAGAAAACACTAGAAAATGAAACAAATTATTATGTCATCACATTTCCCCATACTGCTATTACGTCTATCACACAGAAGTACAGACAGCAGAAAAAATACTGCCTATGGACCACAACAAATCAATGATGCATTTAGGTGTTTAATCCCAAATCATCCAGTACTCTTGGTCTCACCTTCAAATCGTACCATACTCAGTCTAGTTTATTGTTTCTAATTTGTGGTGTCTGACACGACTCAGTAGTCTTTGGGTCAGTTTGGGTCATATGTGTACTCAGGGGAATTAATATTTAAACAAGTCAGCTATATTGGAATTTAAAGTACATAGGAGAGAGCTGATCAAGTGATCAGCAAAGATGGAAACCTTCAAGAGCAAGTTACATACTTTGAGCATTTGGAGTCAGGAATTAGAAGACTGATTCTGCAGTTTGTAAACCTCAGTGTGTTAAGACTCTTTGGAAAACATGTTGACGAGACTTTGGGTATTTATACTTTTACAAATCAGCTTGTCTTATTTCTTAATTTCTAGGAATACTTCTCAAACTATGATTAATAGAATAGTTTGATACCCAGATTTGCTTTACTATAACGTAAGAATTAGTTCTCAGATCCTGATTAAAATCTTTGGATAGTTACAATATTATTTTCAGCAGATAAAAGTACCCATAGCAAGATTCTATGCAGATTGCATTTATTAGACATCAGAGAGTGTAGTTGCTTAGTGAGTTACACGTGTTCTAACTCTGCTGTTATACACAGGGGCTGTCCTAACCCACCTGGTTTCCTGGAGTCTGCACCATTTATCCCGGTTCTAATAACAGTAAAGTTAGGAAGCATTATTTCTTTCCTCCACTTTTTGCTTACCTCCTGTGGAAATGAAGCTTATACAGAAGTATATTTTAGTGTTGTCCCTAGTAACTTTTTAATCTTCCAGGCAAATTAAAACTATATTTGAATGCAGGACAGAGATCTCAAAAATATTAAATTTCTACAGGTTTTGTGAGAGTCAACAATGTGCTTAAGAGGCACATACAGCTAGTATTCTTTCTGAGAGAAAATCAAAGAGATCAGGTCTTCTTGTGTTCAATTTGTGTCAATCACTCATCACAAGTAAATCCAGAACACCATCAGCAGGTAGGACAGGTCAGCCTAAGCCTCATCTATGAACCACAGACTGTGGAAGAGGGACTGGGATGATATGAGAGTGGGCAGGAGCAGCTGGAGTCTGAGGAGAGGAAAGGAAACACCTGTTCAGGTAAAGGAGCTGCTGAGGAAATTGGAATGACATAGTGACCTGTGAAGAGCATAGGAAATAAAAGGAATCTGAGATTATTGCAATGACTGCTGTAAGATATACCTACTGTGACCCCTAGGTATATGTAGGAATAGAGTCACAGAGGCTGTAGGAGACATAGAATATAATTCTATGTATGCTGAACCAGGCTTTGTTAATGCAGCTTCTGACAGCATAACTGAGTTTATTTCTTATTTTTAAAGAGTGGGGGATGGGTAAGGGAGAGCCTCTGGCTTTTTTCAGGAAGGTAATCTTTATTTTCCTAATTCATTTTCAGGATGTTCAAACCATATCAAGTATGTTCCTTATTCATTGTTAAGCATATTTTTCTATTTCTGAACAGGTAAAGAAAGAATTGCTTCTAGTGAAGATGACTGATATTTCATATGGTGTAGGGGTTTTTTTGCTCTTTCTAGTTATTCCTTGCACTGCTTTTTAACTCTTTTTCATACAAGCAGTAATTCATGATCATGGGACTTTAGCTCTCATACTCTTGACTGAATGTAATAACTACCAGATTCTCCCTAAAAATCCAACTATATTTCATAATATTTCTCTTCAGGACTAGAGTATGGTAGGCATGAATAAACAATTAGTGTTTGGTACTTTAATCAATGTTATGCTATTATGCAATTAGATTGAAATGAAAAGAAATGTTCAGTTTTATGTGAAATTTTACTTTGATAAATGTTCTGCACACATTTGGAGTGCTTTAAAGATTTCCAGTTTCACAACATTTCTGGGCATACCTGTCTATTAGGTCTTGAACAGTACAAAGTGTTTATTCTATGGATTATGTTGAAATGTTTAGGCGATCTACAAGCAACTTGCATTCACTATTTTGTTCCCTGCCCAACAGGCAAACTGCAGAATGCTTGTAAGTTAGTAGTATGCGTGTTTGTAGGAGCTTGAATCTCTGGCAAACAGCTTAGTGCAGCTCTAGTTTAATCAGCTCATTCTTTGGCATTTACTTGCTGCTTTCTTGCCTGAAGGGCAAACACTATCCTAATGAAGCACACAAGGACAAATGACTTTTCCAGGGTGTGATTAATTTTCACAAGCTGACTTTAATCACTGGTTAATTAATAGAAGATTTGTTGATTTACAAAAAAGCACAGCCATTATAAGCAGTATTATATCGATTTGTTTTTCATGAATTTAATGCAGTAACGAGCTTTTATTTAGAAACTAACTTAATGTGTTGAGATTCCATAGTAGAAAAAATGATAGTGTACTAGAAAAGAGTACAGAATCTATATAGCATGTTGTGTTTGCTTGCTTGACTGGATCTTTTTAAAAGCAGAAACAGATATCAATACAACTTTAGCTTAACTGTCACTCCCCCCCTCACTTGACAACCAGGATTAACACTTTTTGCACTATTCTCATCAATATTTTAAAAATAAATGGATAGTAGTAATATATCAACATATAAATCAAACAATTGTCCCTACCATGGCATATTTTCTACATAAGTTTTATATATTATTATGCCAGCAGTTGGAAATTGTTTAAGACCAAATTTCACAGAAAGTATTTAACAACATAAGTTAAACTCTTAATTTCTACATGATATTCTGACAAAAATAATAATGTAGATTCTATAAAATACATGCTAACAGATTTAGTTCTGTTTGATGAGGCACTCCATCATGATGTAGCAGGGGAAGCCATAGCAAGAATCTGTGACTAGAGTCTAAAGACAAATTTCTATTAAAAACAAAATACAAAGTTTTAAGAGCTATGAGGCAATCAGTCTAAGTATTGGATGATCTATTATTCAGTTTCTTTAATGGAAAAATAGTTTCCAGTCTGGAAGATTTACAAACACAACTGTGAGAACTCAGTATGAGAAAAATGTGGGGAAGGTACTGGCAGTGTGGTCTACAACAGATCAGAATAGAGGAATGTATGATCTTGAAATGGCATGAAATCTATTAATCCTGAGGCCCATTGTGTTACCGGAAAGTGGCAAAATAATTCACTCTCTAAGACTTATTTTGAAGTTTTAGAAAGTAGGCATTCTTTATTGCAGCGCTGGGTGCATGGGGGATAACTCCTCCTAACATGCACACCCCAAGGACGGAACTAACAAGTATTTATATTATGTTGATATATGTATTCATTATATTTCTGAGTAATGCTTATTACATTCATGGATTTTCCAGGAAGTCGTTAGCATATGTTAATGTATTTCGCACATGTTTGTTGGCACCACCAGGTGGTCATCGGAAGTCCTCAGATGAAGGCTCAGACAGTCCTGGTATCATGTATACCTTATCCTTCAAAGTTGGTTTTGTGATCATCTTGTAACTTTCTTATCCTTGTGCATTTGTTTTTCCAAGGCCGAGCTGATTAAAATGAGATTGTTCCATAGCTTCTTATCTTATAACTAATTGTTTTCTAAGTTACAATGTTTGGTTACATCTATTGAGCAATGGCTCTAATTGCTTCAGTTGATCTTAATATTTCAATATTCACAGATATCAATTGAAGTTACCTGACAGGGGACATCAGAATTTTTTTGGCAGACTCCAGTACTTACTATAATCAAATGAGCATTGTTTATGATACAGATATATTTTGTGATTGTTTAGAATATATTAGACTAATAGACCTTCTCTCTCTTCATTCATCCTATTATGTTCATCCCTTCTTTTCTGCATAGTACAAAATTCAACTGACATTGATGTCATATAGTACATATAGCACTGTAAGTGGGATTTGTTCTTGAAGTAGCATTTTTCTTTTTGCCTCTTACAAGTGAATATTCCCCTTCCACTTATACAGAGTGAGGGAATTGTACAATTGCAAGATTTTTACCTGCGCACCTGCTCATTTTTTCTTTTTATTTTTTTTATTATGTTGCAGAGAAAGATGTATGCTTCACTAATACTTGGTGTACACAAAGTCCTATTCATTTTATGACCCCCCTTGAAAGTGTCACATTGCATAAATTGACCACCATGTATTAATGAAAAAAAAAAAAATCTAGATTCAATGTTTGCATACTGAAATCTGACATTATTTGGAACAAGTTTGACTTTAGTTTTTGACTCTTCAGACAAAGGGGATAATGCTCACTTAGTGCCATTATACCTGTGATTCTTCTCCACAATAACACTTTTCTAGGAATGGCAGCAGCAGGAGGCTGAAAATGCAGTTTAGCACATACTCTGAGATAGTGAATTTGAATAGCCTTTGTTGAGAGGAAGCATTACACTTCCACTGGGCACTATGCACAACTTCATTACATAATTAAGCATCAATTAAAATGCTATTAAAATAAAATGTTATCCTGTTGTCTTTTCAATGGTGATATCTTGGCACTTCATCTGCCTAATGTCATCAGTTAGCATACTAGACCCGGTGCCATTAAGGTTAATGTGCAACATGTTTGTACTGTATATTAGAATGTTATAACATATGTCAAACAGAAAACCTGATCATAATGATGATGATGGACTCACAAAGGAATACACAAAGAATAAGGAAAATATGTTAACTGACTCCGATCTGAAAGATTGTGTTGGCTTTCAGTTAGGTTCCTGATGATTTCAAACATCCTCAAAGAGCAAGGTAAATAAAACTGAAAATGGAATTAAGCTTGAAGAAGTCTGTGTAGAGATATGACAAGAGGCAAACATATTCAGGGCCTAACTTTGTCCTAGAGTCCTCTAGCACACCTCTAAAAGCCAATTTTGTTGCAGTCCTCCATGAAAATTCACTGGAAATACTTTTTTCATCACAATGGATAATAAAAGTGCCATCCATGTGTATTTCAGAACATGCAATACATAGTCTAGCTAATGATAAATGCTGGGCAGTCTACATTTTGTGTATGATCTCAAATATATTCTGTGCTTATTGAGTTAATAGTTTGATTCAAATATCGTTGGAATAATTATTTAAGAGCATCACAGACAAAAGTAACTTTTTTCTTTTTTTCAAGACCACTTACAAGTGAGATAAAGAACTGTACGAAAAAGGCACATGCAAGTTTAAAGTAACTGTCACTTCTTCTATTTATGTACCTGACATATTGAAAAATAACTTGCTGTCTTACAGCAAGTAAAAAATAAATTTTTACATATTTCTCCAACAGCTATCATCAATCAAAACATAGATTTGTAGTCAAAAGATTATCCTCTTGATACATTTGAATTTTCTCTATTGTATTAAAATCTTTCAGTATGAAATGGATACCTCAGCACACTCTTTAGAGAAAAACACTGCAATCATACAAAATGCTAGCTAAATTAAGGCTTAAATACCTTAGATACAGTAACAATATTTATCTAGTTAAGACCTAAATCTATGTTTTTGTTTTTTTTTTTTTTTTAATTCCTTGTGTCATAAAAAGATTCTTTGATTACAGGGATTTCATGGAGGAAAATAAAATCTAATAGATACATTTACCTGAAAATGGGAGTGTCATATTTATTTGCCATATAACATCATCTAAGGACATGTGCTGAGGGTTTTTTTGTTGGGTTTTTTTAGTTTGTTTTTTTTTGTTTGTTTGTTTGTTTTTTTTTAATGAGTGACTGGAAACTTAATTTATTAGGGAATGATGACTAAGTGTTGAGGAGATAAAATTATACTTGACTATAACTTTCCATTTAAATGTATCTTGAACAGAAAGTTTAAAAAAATGCACAAAAAAAAGGGTCTATGGTATATTGTTTGATCTTATCCCCAAAGTGTTAGTGGCAAAATACCCACTGATTCATCTGGAAATCAAAGGAAAACCTAAATTTGATGTCTGAATTCTAGTTAATTCAATATTCTCATTGAACTGCCTGATAGTATTTGACAGGTTTGGGAGACAATTGCCCAGTTCCATTGTTATCTGAAGGAGCTTTTGTTTTTAATCCATTCTTTTTATGTACTCAACAGAGCCTAGATTCCTGTGTCAAAACATCAGTGTATTGCTTGCTGTGAGTCTCTGGAACTAGTATTTATTAAAGAAGGAAATCAGACAGATGTACAGCTTTTCGGTCACACCGTCTTTAAAATAAGAGATAACAATTTGCTAAACAAAATTCAGACAAGATATTGTTGAGAGCAACTGTCATTTTTACTACCCAAACACTGAAGTAAGGAGCTTGATAAATAAAAGAAAAGGTCAAAATCCTGACTCTATCATTCACCCGTAAAACTTTCAGGGGGTTTATTCCTTTTCAAAGATTTTACATGGAAGCATAAGACTCCTCTTTATTAAATTTAGAAACTGAAAATCCAGTCTAACTGTACAATCAATGAATATATGGGTTGATTTATCTCACACTGAAACAGACATATGAATTGCTTTATTGAAGTTTCCCTATATTACCATCTAGGTAGACAAGACCAGTGGTCAAGGCAAATTTGATGGCTTTTACGTAATGTATATAACTTTTACATAACAAAGTGAGACAAATCCTACCCTTAGTATTCTCAGTAAGGTGAACTTTCAACTAAGAAACAGATTATTTTAGAATCTGAAATCGTCTACATTCTGCTAGAGATTTTGAGTATTTTTACCAAAAAGGAATATAACTTGAGCAGGAATATACTTGTAACTGTCATAACTGAAATAGCCACTGAACTTTTACAAAAGGTGGTGAGGTTTTGTTTCAATAAAGTCATCCCACAATTACTTTTCAGAACAGAAATTTTATAACTGTTGATCACTGCTACTCAAAGATTTTAGATCTATTAACATCAACAAGGATATGCTGCTCAGGCTTCATTGTAGTTCAGCCGATGACTCTGCTTTCTCTGGAAAAATGTTATGATGCAACATGGATGGCAGAGAGAACACTAATCTGCTTCTATGTTTTAACCTGCATCAAGAAATCTCTGCAGTAAATAACACCATTTCAGACATAAGGGAGGAAGTATGGATTTTAGGATATTGAATACTATGAAATAATATTTTAGAGTTGATGAAGAGAAACCCTGAAAAACAACTGTAAAATGTAGAAGAGAGAATTTTCCACCTGGCACATCACAGTTACAGTGATCAGGAACTGCCTTCAACCCTCTGGCAAGTAGAGGAGAAAGAAGAGCTCCCAAATGCTTAGGTAATTATCATTATCTTTTTTAATACATAATCATCTGGAGTTTATGCCAGGAACCATCCATCACCCATCTGTGGCCATGCAAAAAAGTTATCACAGCCTAAAAGCTGGCGTAATACACTGCTGGCTGTGTGACAGTTGGTTGGAAGACAGACTGCAGAAAAATCTGTGATCAGAGGATGGAACCTGGGAGTTCAACCTACAAACCTTTTCTAGGCTGTTCTGTAGCTAGCCGTGGTAGACCAACGAGGTTACTTGTAATGAACTGACTTTCCATCATAAGCTTAGCATTTTGCTAAACAGCATAAACTCTAGTAATTCAAAGCTATGGTCTCTCTGGTCATTGATGAAATAGAAATCTAACTATAATTTTGTTTGTTTATTTAAAGCAACATATGATGACAATTGTCGTATTGATTCTATATGCTTAAAATGCATCTTTATGTAACCTATAACATACACTACCAATTTTATTTTTACCAAAAGAGAAAAAATCCTTGTTTTGCATAAATATATCAGCAATTTCAAAGAAACATTTAGACATAGCAAGAAAATAGTCTAATCTTTAGGTGACCCTGATCCATGCAAACAAGACAACTTCAGTGAGAAAATGGAACATTCTAGAAATATCATCTTCATAGTTTTTTGTGATTTCAGTAAAAAATTGTTTACTATGTTTGGCATTGTTATCACTAACTTTAGCCTAAACTAATCTCTTCCTGGACTTCTTTCATTCAGTAGAAAGACATATGTTCCTCTAAGGCAAGACAAAGGAGCAACTGAGCTTTAGGTGATCTGAATTACATTGGCAGTGGAACAATATTCTTCCTGTTGGCTGCAGAGACAGACAAGGAAGCTGACTGGTATCTGCAAATGCTGCTTCTTCACTCTCCCTTCTCCGTGTAGGTGGGTCTGAGTAGGTGCTGGTGGAATCATGACAGCCAGAATGAACACACAAACTTCACTACCTGCATCCCGCCTTGGGGCAATGTCTGCAGTCATAAACTGTGCTTTTGACATCAATTCAGATGCAGAGGTTAACGCTATCTGCAGATACAGAAACTGTAGTTCCTTTGCAGGGCAGAAGTTCAATGTAGAGGGAACTAGATGGAACAACAAAATCAAGTGAAGCACAGTGAAGTGAAAGGATCAAAGTGAAATAGGAGGGCAGCACAAGTTCCTATCTCTTCCAGCATTTTTCTGAAATACTTTCCTCCACGATTATTCACTCAGTGGGTCATGCCAGCAGACAGATATGGGGTCTCAGAGTTGTGATGTGATCTCATCAGTGTTCATACAACACTTCTCTTCTGCTATCACATTTGATATTTTGAAATTCTAGTTTGACTTTAACTGGATTAACTACACTTAGTTAAATTCTGAGCATATAATGGATTTCTTTGCACCACCTTAATATCCATAATATACTTGCCAGCAATATAAGCATGAAATATGTTACTTTTTCCTCAAGCAGAAAGAATACTTTAAGCCAACACTGCACTGATTTATTATGCAAAGCAGATGATCCATTTGAAGGTAGTAAGATGTAAGTCAGCTACAGATTTTTTTCAGTATGTCTGCACCACACCTAGGAGCAATGATCACTTCCATGAGGTTTTCAACTTCAAAGAACCAAAACTCACACAGGCTTGGAAACTGTGACCTGACACCACTGATATTGCAAAGAAATCAACCTCTTTGCTAACTACTGTCAGAACAATTCCCACAAAATTAACCATAAAGTTTCACAACTCTGCTCTGAAAACAGTGTGTCTTGGCAATCCCTCTAGTACAGTTATTTCTCCTTCAGTTTCTTCAACTTTTTAACCTATCGCTTTTAAAGAGCTTTAGGTAAATCAATTGTGTAACGGTTTTATTTGAAAAATAGCAAAAGCACTATTTCTGTTTTGCTTCATAACAACTTATACCTTATCATCTTCTCTTTTATTTTCAGAAAAATGTGTTTTTATTTATTTGAACTGATGTTCATTATTCTGTTTATATATATATGTATTTTACAATCTAATTACCTCAACTTTCTTAGCTTATATTCCTTCTTCAGAGATGATCATCATAAGTAAGGGTAACTTTCTGCCTTGATTTAGAAAGGATTTTGTTTTCAGCAACATAACAATTGCCACATCTTAACAGAAAACCGACTTCATATTCAGAAAATGAGCAATGTTCTGTCCAAACACCTATACTGGGAGGTTTTTGAACAGCAGCTGAAAAACCAGAAAGTTAGTTTGTTGTCTTATGTCTGTCAAGACATGTCCTCAGGGAGATATGTCAAGAGACAGGTAATTCATGTTTCCTGCATAATGTAAAATCTTCAACCTTATTAATCAGAGGTACTTTTTTTTTTTTCTCTTCTGTCCTTCCAAATGTTTTGTATAATGGTGTCTTTCCATGATTTATCTTCCTCTTCCCCTTTTCTCATGGGTAAATAAAGATGCCTAAAAAACTAATTTTGAACCTTCGTTATATTCTTAGCAATATTGATTTGCCACTTATTTGTCTTTGTAAACAGAATACTACATTTGTCCCACCACACTAATAATTTCTACTTCTGGTGTTATCTCCTACTTTGAGGATTGTGTTCAGTTTTGATAACCTCGTCTCAACAAAGTGATGCTGCAGCATCGTTTTATTAAATCTTATTGGTAGTAATCTGAATACTTTTCCAATATGGAAATATTTTATTTGCATTTTTCATTTTTATTTACATATTTTAACCCTAATTTGCACTGCACAGATGTGGTTATTTAACAATCCACAATGATTCTTAGGTCAAGTGATTACAGATATTTTAGAATATATCACTGTGAACTACTTTAACTCTTCATTTAGTTGTAGACTCTGCAGTTATTTCCAGTGAGTTTCATTGTCAAATGCTGTCCCAACATCTGGCTTTTTCAAGACATCAGGACTTATCATTTAGTTGAATCTGGAGTAACTTATGTCTAAATAAACCAAATGTGAGATTCATCAACCTGAAAGTCATAAAGGAGGAATACAGCTTGGAGATACAAAGTGATTATTAAAATGGAAAAGTAAATTTTCTTTCCCATTTTTTGAATTTAATTTTTCCAATTTTAAAAGAATTTGGACATAATAAATATAAAACATAGAACGAAGTATTTTCACATTTATTTTTTGCTTTTTCCTAAGCATCTCTTGCAGGCCACTTCGAGAATAAGATACATTTTGACCATGGAGAGCAGTTTCTTACCCTACAATGGGTAGAAATCTAGCTATAACTTTTTAAAATAAAACAGAGACTTTTGCATCCTTTATTTCTTTAAACATTCAAGGTCATAGTACAGAATAGCTTCTTATTTAAAATGTACAATTGGGGAGGCTTATGACACTGTTGGACAGGTACATCCTGCACTATCATTAAATTGTATTCTCTTCTGGAGGTATTTTAATTATAATTTCACAAATATGAAAAATCAAGGTCATATGTTGCTGGCAAGAGCAAAGTCTGTGTTTAACATTTAATTGATGGCAAATTTCTAGAAACCTTCCATCAGTAAAACATAATGCTTCCCCCTCCCCCAAATTTCAGCAGAAAAATACACTAATTAAACATATTTTAGGTAATAAAATATCATGCATATATGTGTAAACTATCCACAGGTACAATAAAAAAAAAAAATCAAAACCACTTTTAGACAGATTTTTTGGTATCTATATTAAATAAACCAAAATCCCCAAAAGGTCCTTTCTGATGAAAGAAAAAGTACAATGATAACCATATGAAAATATGCTTATGAAAGCATATAAGCATAAGAAAATATGCTTATATACAGTCTTAAAGATTATGTGAGATGTCTACCTATTGCAATGATGCATTAAGTATAATAATTTAAATAGATTACTGCAATATTGTAATACTTAAATAGATTAATGTAAAGTTTTTACATATTGCTGATGTCTGTATAATTAGAACAAAGCTGAATTACAACATTCAAAATTTAACACATGATGGTAATAGCTACTTAAAACTGTCTGGATGATTATAAATATATTGTAATTAATTATAATAATAATAATTATGATTAAATCATTAACTTTAATAGATTATGGATAATTAAGAATAATTTCATTCCATGAGTTAGTTTTGTGTATACATGCAACTGCAGATAGAAACAAAGTTCTTTATACGTTCAGAGATTTCACCTTGAATCCTAATTACATGTCAGTGGTGTACTTTAAATCTTTTGAATCAAGATGGAATCCGTGTGCTCTACTAAATAATTTGTAAGACTCTTTGATTTTCCTATGAAGTTTTATGACAGTATGACATATAATATGGCTCACTATAAAATATAAGTATGTCAAATTTGAAGAACCTCTCAGCTTTGAACTTCACAATCAATTAAAAATAAAATTAAAAATATTTTAATATGACACTTCTCTCAGCCTCCTTTTCCCATCCCTATATGAAAACAAAAATATATTCAAAAGTGAAATATATAAATTTTTAAGTACAAGAACTAATTATTCAAGAACTAAGCATTCGATTAGAATTCTATTTTAACAGCTCTTCTCAAACAAAATATGTGAAGTATCACTTACCACAGTAAATCTTAAAAGTGTGTGGTATATAATGGAAAATGCAGTTACATAGCATTTATCATTGAAAGAACAACACCCATCATGACTTTCAACATTATTTTTCTTTAATAGGATAACATTAATGATAAATAATCCTGATAATAAAGATACCATTCATTTAATAGTATGCACCTACTCTTCTAGTACGTTTCTAAAAATACCCTGCAATACACTGATGTTTTATCTATTGCACGGTTTAGTTCCACTCCATGTAGAACATTGAAATGTACTCTGATCTTTATAGTGTTATTTTTAAATTCTAAATTTGATTTGGGCCATGTGATATCCTCAAATACTCCCCCTTAGCTTGCCTCAATTTCTGGCTGCGTTCTGTCAATGTAATGATAAGCAGAAGCAAAGGTCAGAAACAAAGTCCGTGTACAGAGAGGCATGTATGCAAGCTTCCAACCTTCTTATAATTTTTTTTTTCACTCTTTCTCTGCATATGTATACTATGAATCATAATCAGTCTTAGCCTCTGTCATTCACTCAATCTTAAGCCCAGGAAAAAAGTATGTATTGAGAAAATAATACTGGCATAATGATTTTAGAACAAAATATTACAAAAGAAGACTAAAGTCAACTTATCTGAGATGCAGAGACTTTCATCTCTAATTTGCCAATCTTAATCCAACCTAGCTCAGCAATGCCTCACAGTCAATACTCTCTCGTGAGAATCTGGTGGCCTACAAGTAATAAACAAACAGTCTATTTTAGTTGCTTCTAGGCAGGATTTCTTGTTGCAGAAAAATATACTAAAACTTCACCGGCAGCCTTCAATGGAAAGATGAGGAGCACTAAGTATTTAGAAAAAGTGATCTGCTGTGGCCCTCAGTAATGATTCCAGGCAGAGTTTGATATGTATCAGTAGACTTTGCTTCAGTCTTACTTTTTTTGTACTGTTCCTGGATATAGAGGATACACTTGCTCAGAAGACTTTCACAAATACTAATAATATTCCTTTTAAAATGTTATCAGTATAGACGAATAGTTGATTTTATTGGAGAACTGACTAGTAAATATCATGATATAAAAGGTTTTTATAAATATTTAATTATATTAGGCCTCATAGGAGGTGCAAACAGATGGACTGTCTGGAACGAATGTACTTACAAGGTTGAGATGACAATGTGAGAATAATAGTCCTAGTATATGTGGAAATATACATCTACACCTAAATCTACATATATATATATATATATATATATGTATAAGGAGAATAAGGGAAATCTTTTTGTTAGCTACAGGGTGATCTGGTGCCCTATATTAAAGACTAATTTTAAACAATCATTTAGGAATGCAAGTAATTTTATACTGCTGTACAAAATAAGAGTAATAAAAGAAGTAGATTTTGTATTAGATAAGAAAGCCTGTTTACCATTGTGACAATGTCTTGCCATGTTCATAGGATAAGTAATCAATAATTTTATACTTCAGTTCTCCTGTGCATTGTCATTTTTCAAAACCACAAAATTAGTAGGGAAAGTTATATTTTTAAAATAATAAATTGTGGTTAGATTAAGATTCTGAGAATTACCTACCCATTTTATAGAGGAAACCAGAATTTACATGATATTAGGGACAAAACAATCACAATTTAGAAAACAATTTCATATTTGTTTCAACTCCATGTAAAGTTACATTAGACTTTTAATGAATGATGACTTGGTAGAGCAGCTAAGAGGATACTGGGAGAAGGAATAGAATAGCAACATAATAGGACTAAAAAAAAGGTAGAGGAAAAAGAACAATTCTTTAAAGAAAATTAAGGCAAAAAAGAGAAAAAAGTGGCAAAGAACATGTTCATAAATGTTTGTTAACAAAGGCATAAGAGTAAAGTCACAAAGATAAGAGTAACCTAGCAAAATATTAAAATGTGAGCATTCACTTAAAAAGAGTCAACTGTTCTGAAACCAGTTCTCAAGGAAGTACAGTTTATGTAAGGTTAAGATCTAAATTATTAAAAGGATGGAATACAATGCCATCTTCCCAGTTTTTGAAATGAGAGGTTCAGAATTGATTATTTTCCCTAAATGAATTTTCAGCTTGTGTTTAAATAATGAAAGAAAGATTTTTAGCAAAGGAAGAGAAGAAGACACCAGAGCAACCAATATTGGACAATATACATACATAACTGGAGAAGTCTTAACACTGTTAATCTAAGAACTTTAGAAAGAACAGAAGATACTGGACAAAACTCTTCACTACTTTGATAGTCTGAGGGACCTCAACCTGGCTAAATATCTCTAAAGGAGTAAAAAACCACCTTATATAGAGATACACTGCAAAGTATTCACTAGGGCACTGTAGGAATCAGTGTTCACTCCCATTGAATTTAGTATGCTTTTTATTAACAACCTGGAAGAAGCCACACATTAATTACATTTACAGATAGAGCTTCTGATTAATCACTTAATGTTTGCAAATCTCTTTGATAATGCAAAGCAGTATTTTGTACTAGATGCCAAGTATTATTACAATAATGCTACAGGAGATGTTGCAAATAGGTTAACAATAGAACATTAAAGAATCCTTGAAGGAATGAATAAATGTAGACTAAAGCAATGAAAATCAGCACATCTGAATTATGCATTTACAGCATACCTACTTAATATGGTGGCATCACGCGTGAAGCAACAATGTACAAAAAGACCTCAAGATAAGAGAGGACAACAAAACAAGTGTCAATAGTTCATAAACAAAACAGTTGCAGATTTAGAGGTGCATGACAGTTGTTGGGAGAACTGAGTGGGCAGTAGTACTCCCATCGCTTCTCTCCCCTACTAACACTACTCACTGCAGCAAATGATCCTCTGAGCTAATGAAAATTTTAGAACTGCACAGCTGTGCATCCATTTTTCTTCAAAATAGGGCTCTTGAGTAGTAACAGTACAGGTACTAAACTCTAGGGAAGGGCAATTACTTAATTAGCTGGATATAACCATAAGGGCTCCCTTATTAAAAAAAAAAAAAAAAAAAAAAAAAAAAAAAAGAGAGAGAGAGAAAGATTTAATGTTCTGTTATAATTTTATTAACTTGTCTGAACAATATCTAATTCAGTGTTCAAGAGTCTCTTTAAGAGATGCAACACCAAGGTGTGAAAGTAATTTCCCAAGGTGTTACATGGAAATATTAGTCACTCTACTTCTGGATTTAGGCTGAGTTCCCTGAATAATTCTGGCTGTGAAAAAATGAACTCATAACTCAGTGATGCAATTTTTCACCAACCCATTGAACAATATACATGCTAAGTATACCCTAGGCCCAGCTTCAACATCCTATTACAAGAGAGATTTTGAACCTAAACCTGTCATCTCCACTGCTGAGCTCTTGGGCATCAAGGTGACCACAGATAGGAAAGCTGAAGCTTCTCCACTTTGCAGGACAACATTACTGTTCATAAAAGTAGAAATTCAGAAGTCTTACAAAAAGATGAGTTTTTATCTTCTGGTCAGAACATTCACACAATAGTTAGAAGACATAGATGATAGTCTATAATTAATGATCAAATATCAAAATACAAAATAGAAAAATATAAAGAGTAAAAATAAGAGACATTCTCACCAAAAATATCTTGCTATTATAAGGTTAAAGGACCTACTTCACATGAACTCATTTGATTACTTTTTCTCTGGTTTTTTTGTTTGCTGGAAATAAAAGACTGCAAATTAGTGAACTGATTGGTAAAATAAAATTATTTCCTGCTTTTTGTTATAGAGTTAATTCTTACCCTTTCATTTCTACTGCTTTATTTTCTTTTTAAAAATCCCCAGATGGAAGCCAAATATTTTGTTTCCAGTCAAAGAATACACTGTAATCTTTTACTATAAATACATCTATGCATAAACAAACCACTTCTATGTATATAAAGAAATTTTTTTCTTATCAAAACCAAATAGATGGAAACAGTTTACTTTGTATAGATTGCACCAACCTTTATGTAATTTTTCAAGTTCAGCATTCAAAACAGAAAATAAATTATTTTCCAAGGCCTGATTAGGACAAAATCCCACACTGATCTGAATACATTTTCATAGATTGTAATTTTTTTTTTTTTTTTAATTAGTAGGAATCTATACTGAAAGGCCTAGTTTGATCTAGTTTGCATGAGAACAACACCTTCATGGTCCTCAAAATGACCTGAAGTGTTTATGTCAGAGAATTGATACAAAGCCTCACTGCAGGTCTAGTTAGATATGCATACACCATAGTAGTTTACAGCATCAGTTGGGCTATTGCAGAGGATTGCACTGCACTTCCAAGTAATTTAGAAATATTTTTTTTCTCCTGCCGTACCCTCTGACATGTAAATATATAGTAAAAACAAAATTCAGCTCCTCATCTACTATAACATGTCTTAGCTTAATTATAGACACGAGTATGATGATTTGCAAAAATTGATCTTCTAGCACTTGGTGTTACTTATGCAATAACACAAAATGTATTACATGCAGATGTGAAAATGCTCCTGTTTACGGGAAGGCTAATTAATGGTTTCCTAATTTGCCATCCTAAAACACCAGGAGTGTTATCAATACCTATCTGTCTCATCTAGGACTAGCTCAAGTCCCTGTATCACACTGTTGTGCTAATTAGCTATATCCATATTATGGTATTTCTTCGTTAAAGGAAGTACTCGGTTAGATATTCTGTTTCATCAGCCATAATATACTAAAGGTTAACAGTGGCTGAAATTTCTTTTACCAGAATTCAGTGTCTAGGACTCAGTTCAATTACCATCCCCATAAGGCCTTCAAGTCTGATGTAGCACCTAAAAGAAACACATATTTTTGAGGTTGATAACTAAAAGCCATCTGGGGCACCTTATGACTTCCTAGATGGTTGTAAGCACCTATGTTCAGACAACTCTATCAAGTTGCTAGAGAGTAGATGCCAATATATGAATGAGTTGTCCATTGTCCTTAAGTGGGGTGAAAAACACATCATTCAACTGACCTATTTTGTACATCCACATTAGGACAAGACAAATGACATCCTGCATGCACTTGTGTCTCACCACTATCTCTAGAAGAAATCTATATGACTACCCTCAGCTCAGACTGTATACTATATAGTCAGAAGTTAAGTGAAAGGAATCCCACTCATCATGATTTTCTGGTATGGCCTAGGGTTTTTGAAAGATCTGTTGTTCATAAACCAACCTGCATAGCTTGACACTAAAAGCTTTTTTCCTTTTTTTGGGGAGAAATGAAATGGTAGATCTTTAATGGCATATGGCATCAAACTTCATATTCTAAACCATCTAGTTAAAAAGGAGAATCTAATTTATCTTCTGAAAAACTGACTATCATTTTCACATGCTAAATGTTACAGATTGTTCTATTTATATTAAGCAGTGGGAAATATACAATGTTAGTACATTTAAAAAATTATGGTTTGCCAGGTGACTGGTATTGAAATAAACTTCCCTTCATATAACAAAAAAATTCCCCATCACTACAGGACTTTTTTTCTACCTTAATCTCAATCTGTGATTAAATTGGCAATCTCCAGTAGTACTTCAAGAAGAGGACTACAACAAATATGTTTAAGTGAGAGTCTCATTAATGCCAGCTCTTCAAATTACAGTTTCAATGGGAATAAGCTTTTTTTCAAACAAACAAACAAACACCCAAACAAACCAACCAACCAACCAAACAAAAACAAACAAAAAAGGGCCAGTAGAAGTATATGAGAATGCTAGGAAAAAAGCATCTCAAACTGGATTGAGTTATGAGTTGATATTTTTAAAAGTTTGACCTCATGCCAAAACGATAAATATAGGAAATTCAATCAAATCTCCTGTAGTGGTGTAGCCCTGGTGGGCAGCTAAGCACCACGCAACCACTCACTCACTCCTCCCCGGTGGTCAGAGGTAACAGTGAGAAAACTCATGAGTTGAGACAAAGACAGTTTAATAGGTAAAGCAAAAGCCCTATGTGCAAGCAAAGCAAAACAAAACAAGGAATTCATTCACCACTTCCCATGGGCAGGCAGGTGTTCAGCCATCTCCAGGGAAGCAGGGCTCCATCATGCATAACTGTGACCTGGGAAGACAAACACCATAACTGCAAACACCCTGCAAAGCTGAAGATAGATGATGGTCATGATATTTTTTTATTAGACTTGCACTTCAGAGGTTTCCAGAGTTTCCAGATTCTAGTCTATATATCAATAAGTATTTAAACATTTTAATGCAACAGAACCCTTCACAGTTACTTCCTAATCCATGTTTAAAGCACTCCTTAAAGGAAAAAAGACAGTAAATTTTGGATTCAAAATTGTTCAGCTAGAGAAGAGAATTGTATCAGTTTCAGTGTCCAGAATAAGCATGTTCAGTTTGTGAATCTAGATTTAAAAAGAAACAGTGAGGTTTAATGCATTGATGCTGATTTCTTTTAGATGAAAATGATCTTGGTTAAAAAACTGATAAAGAAATCACTTAGCTGTGATTAGTCAAATATTTTTATTATTTGATAAATTACTATGGCAAAACTACTGATTTGGACATGAAATTTTACAGTGATTTAGGATAAGTCCTTACAGAGCCCTTCCTTTGAAAAGAGAAAACTTCTGGAATAATTGAGTGTTTATCACTTTTTTTGTCTGAATATCTTTCTTGCACTTCTGGAATTTAGTTATTTTTCCTCTGTAATACCTATATTTGTATGTTTGTATGGAAAAACCTTAAGGAATACAAAGGGTAAGATGGTAGTACTTCTTTTTTTTCAGAGAAATAGATTTTTGTTTTCCTTCTTTAAATTATTGGTTTTATAAGAGATTTTGTTTTGTTCTGAAAATGACTAGAATTTATTTCAGTATTCTTTTGGTTAGTTATTTTAGTCAGTGTTATTTTTAGTGTGTCAATTACACCTGTACTTTTATCTTCATATTTATTTATATATATATTTGTTTTTTATATTCCTTACTACTGGCACTTCATTAAGCATTTTAATAATTTTCTGCAGATCCTTTCCTTCTGCTGGAATCTTCTAACACCTTTTGTGTTTTATTTTCAACTTTTCACTCTTTCTGCTATACCATTCAAATCATGCCAGTTATACAGAAACTCAGGTCAGATCTTATGGATTGATACTTTGCTGAACTTCAGTTATAATGTGTATAAAGTTTAATTCTTTGTCAAATATAAATCTAACCTTAAGTTAGTGATTATATGTGTTAAACATATCAATATCTTCAATTTCTTTTAAATCTTGTATTGTATGAACCCAAATGTGGTTTAAAAACCTAAAACTGAAGTAATAACTAGTTTCCTTACTTGCAAAAATCAGTCTTTTTTGAAAGATATTTTGACCAATTTGTTCTGAATTGCAAAATGAAGCAATGGATCTTATATAGGAGAACATAAGTGTAGATTTAACTAGGATGAAAACAAGAATGTGGTGAGTGAAAATTTGAAAACCATTTGTTCTGATACAGCAACATCCAGTTTTCCTTCCATCTTTTATTCTTAATACATTTTCACTTTTGCCTTTTTTTCCTTCCATTGGCAAGCATACTGTTGACAATTCAAGAAAAAGAAGAAAAAAAAGATAGACAATTTATTTCTCTTTCAGGTTCCCTCATTATTATTTTTTTTTTTCCACTGTCTTGGAATATTCATAGACATTTTAGATCCATGTCTTCTTATGATTTACCTTCCAGCTTCTCGTGACATAATAAAATTGGTGGTTTAGTCTTTTTCTGCATCAGTAGTTCTGTCTTTGTTAACTAAGGCAGGTTTTTCTTATCTTGTCACATGGAAATCCTTGTACCCTATTTCACAAGATAAAGTGTCAGTAAAAAGAATAAAATTGCAAATGATATGTCTGTAGTTTCAGCAGCTTTTCATGCTGTTACTATAATAAAGTACCATTATCAAGAAAGTATAAGAAACATCTTTATCAACAACATCAGAAAGAGAATTTTGCGCAGACACAGCTCTCCTAGCTACAGTAAACAGAGAAACAATCGCTACCAGAAATGCAGAGAACTGTTCCTCTTTTAAGTGTAAATGTACAGGCAGATATATCATTTCATCAGTTTCTTAAGAAACCAAAAGACTTAGACAATATTACCTTTCAATGTTACTTGAAAAGGTGGTGAGGTGGTGAGAAAATATTTTTTCATTTTTCCATAGCCCTCAATTCTGTTCTTTTCACAGTGTTAATTTATTTCTGCCCAAAAGAACTTTGTGTTGCAAACAAATAGTAAACTTTTAGAACTTAATATCTGTTCTGTAGAAAAGACAAAATCCTATGCTGCTTCACCAATGCAAATCCTGTAAAATGTATGCTTTATAAAGATCATTTTGCAGAACATAAATAAGATTTTCATGGCATTGTTATGGAAGGACTTCTGCCTCAGGGTTGACTTGCTGTATAATGCCCTGAACTGGTCAAGAAGAAACCATGGAAAGATGAGAAGAAATTTAAATTCGGAGACTAACTGCCTGACTGATTTAAGCTATGTTTCATTTTAGCAGACATTAGAGTTGAAAACAGTTCAATCCATCACTATATATATGCATGTATATCTTCAGACAAATTATTGGTACATAAGTGAGTGGTTTCTCTCCTTTTCTGCTCTGAAAGTCAGGGATGTTATTCCAAATAGCATTTCAATATACCATGATAATGTATGATGACTATACAAAGCATATAGAGAAGTAACTCTTCCTATGAATAAAATTACAAGCTACATCCGTGGTATACAGACTCACTCTTCTCTGCTAGTGTAGAACATAATTAGGAAATTATGTTTGACCAAACTCTGTAATAGCTTCAGCTATATTTCCTATTCTAAGCAACATACATTCTTGTTAATCAACTGAATTTTGGGAGCAAGTGAAAAATAAATTAAAGAATTTGCAGAAAATAGAAGATTTAAAGGTGAGAATTACACCATGGTTTGAAGTACATCTGACAATAAAAGGCTCAAGTTTGTCTGAACTACACTCTAAAAGAGAGGAGTCAACATACAAAAAGAAAATCTGATTGGAACCAATGCAACTTTTATCTGTTGGGGTTTTTTTTGTTTGTTTGTTTGTTTTTTTAATAATTTCTATGCTTAACTTTGTTAAGTAATCGGCAACAAAAATTCACATGGAAAGGAGTACCATCTATCTACATGTAACTGAACAATAACAGAACACAGCGATCTTATAGAATAATAAGGTGGACATTGTCATATTGGACACAAAGCTATTCAGGGAAGGAAGTTACCTGGATTACAAATATCTTCACTGAAATTTGTCTACCATATGATGGAAAACTGCTACCCAGATAGTTTGGCTGGTTGAAGCAGATGTGATCAAATCAGTTCTTCTCTAAAGATGCTTTCTAATTAAGACAAGAGGCTAGAATCAATTGAACTTTAAAATGGTTTGGCTTAATTCAGAGGGATTTCTTAATTCAGTCACCACTATGAACTCCAAATAAAAGCATGAAAGTCTAAAAATGTTTTAATAAAATATAGCATACTGATATACAAGGAGCAATGAATATTTCCTTATAATCTCATAGATAACCATCCTACAGACAGTGTATTTGAAAGACTAATTAGGTCACAAGTTCTGCAGATATTCTAGGATCTTGTCAAAGTCCTCCACAACTGCTGGGAGTGCAAGGAAAAGTCTCTATTAACCAGTATGAAAAACATTTACAATCAACAGTCACAGAAAGACCTAAGGTTAGTTGAGCATTTTTATTCTTCTCAAATGGTATTTTGAAATATTATCAGCTTTTTAAGGACAGTACTGCTAGGAAAAGTAATTGCTGAAACATACAGAATTTGAAATACATATACTGCCATTTAGAACTCCTTTACACATCAGCTCTGTTATCTGGTGTCTTCAAACCCATGACACACAAAATATATATTCAAGGTTGAAGCTGAAGGGAGAGAAAATGTCTGGATTTATTTGTCTATAATTGTTAATGAGGCCATGAGCCAGTTTTCATCTCTTAAAATGGATTTTAAAAAACCCTTCTTTCTTGGATATCATGCTTTTAAGTCCTAAGAGCCCTTCAAAACTCAATCTAAAGTTGTTTGAAAACCCCTTACTACTAGAAGGACATTGAGGTGCTCGAGTGTTTCCAAAGAAGAGGAACAAAGATGGTGAAAGGACTGGAGTACAAGTCTTATGAGGAGCGGCTGAGGGAACTGCAGTTATTTAGCCTGGAGAAGAGGAGGCTGAGGGGAGACCTTATTGCTCTCTACAGCTACCTGAAAGGAGGTTGTAGTGAGGTGGGTGTTGGTCTCTTTTTCCCAAGTAGCTAGGGAGAGGATAAGAGGAAATGGCCTCAAGTTGCGTCAGGGGATATTTAGATTATATATTAGGAAAAATTTCTTCACCTAAAGGGTGGTCAGGCATTGGAACAGGCCGCAGAGAGATGGTCGAGTCATCATCCCTGGAGGTCTTAAAAAATATGTAGATGTTGCACTTTGGGACATGGTTTAGTAGACATGGTGATGTTGGATCGATGGTTGGACTTGATGATCTTAGAGGTCTTTTCCAACCTTAAGATTCTATGATTCTATGTTCCCAAATTAAAGTTACTCTCCAAAGGGACTAGATGATCATTTCCAGTGGAAGCATTGGGGCAGTAATAATCATAGAATCATCTAGGTTGGAAAAGACCTTAAGATCATCAAGTCCAACTGTTAACCTAACACTAGAAAGTCCACTACTAAACCATGATCCCAAGTGCCACGTCTACACATCTTTTACAATACCTCCAGCGATGGATGACTCAACCACTTCCCTGAGCAGTCTGTTCCAATGCTTGACAACCCTTTAGGTGAAGAAATTTTTCTTAATATCCAATCTAAACCTCCCCTGGAGCAACTTGAGGCTGTTTCCCCTTGTCCTATCGCTTGTTATCTGGGAGAAGAGACCAACGCCCACCTCACTACAATCTCCTTTCAGGTAGTTGTAGTGAACAACAATGTCTCCCCTCAGCCTCCTTTTCTCCAGGCTAAACAATCCCAGTTCCCTCAGCCACTCCTCATAAGACTTGCTCTCTCGACCCTTCACCATCTTCATTGCCCTGCTTTGGACATGCTCCAGGACCTCAATGTCCTTCTTATAGTAATGGGTATAAAACCAAATGCAGTATTCGAGATGCAGCCTCACCAGTGCCGAGTACAGGGGGATGATCACTGCCCTAGTCCTGCTGGCCACGCTGTCTGATACAAGCCAGGAATAAGTATTCACTGCCTTGGTCTCTGTAAAAACAGCTGTGTTTGAACTCTGAAAAGCTATTGTATATCAGCATTCATTTATTTCATCCTCACTTCTGAAGTAGAAGTAAACTTGGACACAGAAGACATAATGGCAAATTCAGATGTAGTTTTGTTTTAAAGTAATTGAGGCAAACTATGCTGCATTTTCAGTGAAAGAACAGTAAGCATTAATGAGTCAAACTCATATTTCCATATTTCAGCAGTGAGTTGAAGTGTCATTTTTGTTTCTTTTCTTACTGTTAGTTCAGCTTATTTTTCTGTATGCAGTATGAAGACCTACCTAGTAGATACTAGGTGCCTAGTATCTCTAGGCATGTGTGAGGTTGATTTTTTATTGTTATTATTTATAAATTTTTAAATTAATTTTATACAGGCTCCAACACCCATTAAAAATAAAGGCTTGGTTGTCTAGAATTTCTCTGTGCAGAGAACTTGCTCCTCCTTAATGCATAGAAAAAACTTTACTTCCTTGAACACTAAATGGCTTGCTTACTGCAGTGTTTTGATACCAAATTAAATTAAATTAATTGAAAGGAAATTCATTGGACCAGACTCTCAACTGAAGTTGAAAGAACAATTGATATTTTATAACAACTGGAAGTCTAGCTCTTATGTCTGAAGAATTTTTGTCCCTTTACCTTAAAGTACCTGTTGATTATTTTATACTTTTCTGGTGCTGTAGTGGTCATTCTTCTAATTCATACCATTTTATTTGCTAATATATTTCATAGACTTCCATCTACATCAACTTTTCCATTAAGAAAACCCACATAAATTATTCTAAGATACTGACGGTATTTTCCATTGCCAAAATATTGCTTTCCTTAGTCTCTTACAGAAATTGCAAACAAGAACTTACTGAAAAATTTGTTTTCCCACATTTTTAATCATTTCTGAAAGGAAAGTAAATATATCTCAAATTATGCATTTTACCTTATTTATTTATTTTCATTTTCATCCTGTTAATCACTAGGCAACTGCCTTTTTTGATCTTTGTTTCCATGAGGTAACCAAACTTAAACCCTGTTTTGTTGATTTTGTGTTCCCCTTCATTCACATCACTCCAAACTCTGTGCTTGTCAACCCTGCTAATTATTCCCTCACAAGGCTGCTGGTACCTTTCTCCCTCCCTCACATTTCCTAGTGTAAAGCCCTTCTTACCAGGTCAGCCTTTCTGCTGGCAAAGATACCTTTGCCAGCTTAAGTGAGGTGGATCCCATCTCTTCCAAATAGACAGATCCTCAAACAGGGTCCCCTGGCCATAGAAACCAAAACTTTGTTACTGACATTAGCTCTGTAACCTGTCATTGACATACAGTACCAACCTGATCCTCCTTACTCCCTACCCCCCTCACCAGCAGGACTGAGGACAAAACTGCCTGGGTCCCCATGTCCCTGACTATTGATCCCAGAGCTCTGTAGTCAGTTTGATACTCTCCAGATTGACCCTACCAGTATCACTGGTGCCCACGTGGAAGAACAGCGGGGAGTAATGATCAGAGGGTTGGACAAGCTTCAGTAGTCTTTTCTCAAAATCATGGATCCAGGCCCCCAGGAAGCAGCAAACTCCTCCAGATGACATATCAGGATGGGAGATGGGTGCCTCCTTCCCCAACAGTAGGGAGTCACCACTACTATCACTTGCCATTTCCACCCAGTGCTCCTCTGTGACTCAGGGTCACTCAGCCCAGATACTTTGCTTGAAAGTACACCCAGCTCCTCCTCCTCAGCTTTAAGGACAATGAACCTGTTTCACAGTTACAAGCCTTGAGGTAGAACAAGAGCCCTCCTCTTGGTGCCAGAAGTCACCAGCTTCCAGCCTTTGACTTCCTCCAAGTTTCCATCTACCATTCTGCTAGAGATAGACTTTGTACAGTTGAGGTTCAGGGATCTGAAGCTGTTGGGTCTCTAAGAAGATCCTGCCCATCTCTCTCTCTCTCCTCTCTGGTTTCATGCCAACTGTTCACTTCCTTCCATAACTCTGCCACATGGAAAGTGGACCATGTCTCCAACCTCAGAGAGAGGCCCCAGGTACTCCCTGCAGCCTAGGACTCACAGAACTGCACCCACTATCCGAAGTTCTGTCCATATTGAAACCTCTGCCCTGGCAGGGATAACTGTTCCAATGCCTGCTGTGGAACTTGCCCTGTGGTGCGATACCACCACACCTGAGAATGTTTATGCTGACTATGAACTGAGATGAGACAACTTCTTTGCACCCTGCCACATGAAGTACTGCATCTGATAGTCATGCTTTGTTAGCTATGCTCTGGGAACTGTGCTCTTGGCTTAGCTTTTATATTGACCTCACCCGAGCACCAGCTAAGAGGGTTCTTGACCCTCCCTAATTAGGTGTCAGCTAGAACAAAGTTGCAGACACCCTTAGGTCAAGGGGAGTTCACCGAGCTCATTAGAGACTACTGGAGCTTATTTGGGTCCACATCTCTGTGGTTCCCATTGTCTTCTCCTTATTTGGAAGCTGAGTTCTCAATCAAGCCTCTAATTCACAAAATGGACAGACACAATGCTGGAGCAGAGATCGGTTTCTCTACTGATCTCCTATTCATAGGCAAATCACTTCAGAATATCATTCTATTTTCAAACTCTTTTTCTGCATTTCCAGTTTGGTTTGCTGCAGTGATTTCAAGCTTACTGGCATAAGAAGTACCTCTATTTGATAATGCCTAGGAAAAATATCCTTCCTAAGATTAATTTTGTAGATAATTTTTTTCTTATTTTTTTATTGACCTATTTTGTCTTCCACACTTAAAAAAGTGACTTATATCATTCTACTCTGTTCTTGTGTTCTCCTATTAATATCACCTCAGAAGGCATGCCAGCTGAGCAGACTGATGGGTTTTATTTATTTATCAACTTCCACAAGATAGATCTACTATTGTTCATGAGTAATTCCACTGATTTTTGCTGTATAATAATAAATAAACAGGGCATGACTCTTCATCATTTTAATGGTTGTCACATCACAGCTGAAATTTTTGGGGTTTTTTTATTATTTTTTATTTTTAAAGACATCAAAGGGATGTACAAAAGAATACAGGCATCTACCTTCCTATTTATTCTAACTTTGGTCACTGATGTACAAAACTGCCATCTTCAAACTCCAAATTCAAGGGCACTGAATCCTGGAGGAGTCCTTTTTTTTATACGACAGTGTTACTGATATATTTTCTGGGCATGTCAAACAGTGTTTCAATTGCTTATTGGACCGGTACCTAACTCATACCCAGCTTCCTCAGGAACTGCAGACTTAGCATCCTTTTACATTGCCTGAATGTCTTATGTATGTCCTATGTTGTCTGAAGGATGCAATCAAAATAGGTTCCATGGAAGTTTCACCACTTTTTTTTTTTTTTAATTCAAGAACTAAAAAGTTAGAACTCAAAATTATAATTTAAAAATCTTGCTTTTGAATCATCCTTCTGTTTTAATATGTTCTGTTCAGACAGACAATGTAAGGTTTAAATCCTGTGTATCATTATTTTTGAAAAAGTAATAGTGAGAAACCCACAGAGCTACTGAAGCAGAAACTAAACCACAAATGTCTTTTCTTCTGAGTGACAGCTCTAATCAGTAAGCTAGAAAGTCACACACATGCATATTCTCTCCCTTGCATTCTTTCTATCTTTGGTCTAACAATCTTTGATTATTGCATGAAAAATGGAATGGTTTCAAAAGAAAGGAGGGAGAATGCCTTTGATCTGTGTATGTGTCCCTCAGGCAGAGAAAGACATTTTAACTGTACCTCATATGAGTATTCAACTAACCACTAAGTGATAAAAATGGGAACAGAGAGGTACCTTTGAAACTAAAGGAATTTTATAACGTTATAAAATACTATTTAAGTATTTGAAAGAAAAAAAGGTTGTGAGTGTCATGCTTTTGGAAGGTGTTCACAGGTGCAAATCCCATAGCAGGAAAGTACTTCTCCAGGAGATAGAGCTTAGACACAGTCAGAGAGAAGGTCATACCGGTGTCCTCAGATATGACCTCTCCGCCTTCAGTGTGCCACCTTATCATCTAATGATTCCCAAGTATTTCTATGGGTGGACATTAAAAGCCAAATCCAGATTACAGGCTGGATTCAAGGATCAAAGTTAAAATTTAGGTGTTACAAACACTGCAATATATATTTTCAATTAAAATAGATAAAAGGTATGCTTTGCTGCTACTTTTCCCCTACTTCTAGCTCCCCATGGAATATTTTAAAGCATAGATCTAGGCAAGAAATTTGGAATCTTATACAAGTGGGCTGTCAAAAACACAATCTTATAACCCTATATTTAATCCAACTCTTACATTGGTCCCATCTTAATCAGACAGCTGTTTTAGAAAGGACTCCTTAATTCAGCATGTCATTATTTCTCCTTTTGGAAAATAATACAATATTTTATTTAGTAAGAGACATTGATAAATAATGGATCTGTTTCCTTCCTGGCATTATTACATTTACCTTGGTGGAGGTATTTAAACTAGCACCAGTTTGGACATTTCTCTTGAATGTTTCAATGCTCAATGATAATTAAACAGTTAAAAAATATCTCTGAAAATTAAGATGATATGCACTCTAGTGTCTGTGAAATTAGACAGTAGATTGGCATCAATCTAATATGCATTCAGGATCATATAGTTCCTATGTGGTCTCCATAATTGTTATTACTATTTACAGTAATATTTTTCCATTAAACATGAAGGTCTTGGATTCTGCAAAGTGGCTTCAAGACTTTGAGGAATAGCATCAGATTCTCATACTGTTCAATTCAGTTGCATCTGGTCAATGACAGTTGCACCCAGCCTCTTTGCTATAGATAATTGACTTTGACAATATAGAAATGAAGTGACAGGATGCTAGCAATCATTGTAAATGGCATCTTCTGTCATTGCACCTGAGTCAAAGTATTATTGGCTTGTAGAGTATAAAAGAACTTGTAAGTAAATTATAAAAAATATAGTATTACTTTTTTCAGGCTTGATCTTAATGAGGAAAAAGAAGCCTATGTCAGAATTTTTCTTTTTGTATGGTCCATATTTCTACATTTTTTCTATTTAAAGTTATTTTTTAATACGATATACTTTTAACATTTATTCTGTAGATTTTTAAGGCATAAACATGAAAATAATCCTGAAACAAACTTTTTCTGAATTGGTGGGCACCATCTCTATGGCACACAACTTATTCAAGCAATAGAAATGCTCTCCAGGATATCAGGAAACAAGTTTAGTCACAGATGAAAAAGATGTGTGTAAACAGTATAAATGGAGGTTTCAAGTCAGTGAAGTTTCCTTTATCTTTGCACTATACCAGGATACTTCCTCATATTCCCGCTCAGTCTTGTGCACCACATCTACCCCCTCTTTGGTATATGCTGTCCTCAGCTGGATACAAGTGATTACAAAAAAGCTTTATCTACTGTAGGTTATGTAAAGTAATGTTCCTTAATTTTTTTTCCACTTAATTTTACTTTTCTTCATATGATTTCGTAAGTCACTAACAGTTTCACTTCCACTGTGGCAAGAAGAAATAATTATCTTTACTTCCAGGCTGTCAGTGTTTCTATCACTCCCCACACTGAAGGATCTGAGTTGCTCACATCTGTTAAATGTAGTTAGTAATTCCGATTTGCATAAATACCCACAACCAGAAATTACAGCCTACTTTCACTGTATTGAAGACTCTGCACTGCTGTCAACTCAAGTAAACCTCTAAATCCTGCCTCTAACAACCCAAGGGAACAGTGATCCACTCTTGGACAAATGTGGTATAAAAAGCACTTTTCTTAACACTGGGACACTTACTCACTCTTTACTCATCAGTAGAAGACTAAATAGGTTGTTACTAGGGTATGTGTCCAGAAGTCAACCCTGACCTGTAGCTACACTAACAAGATAATGGCACAAGGTGTTAAAAGATGTTAAAAGTAGAAGCAAAATAAGGATATTGCCTAGGCAGAGACAACCAAGGTAAGAATATCAGAATATCAGAAACGAGAAGTATTATGGATAACAGAAAGGAAGAGCAGTCAACAGAATTGCTGACTAAGGCAGAAATTACCAAATTATCGTATTACAAATACCAAAGAGTTTTACAAAGCGGGGGAGGGGGGGGGAAGAGAGGAAAAAAATACCAAACCAAAACAGGGCCAATGAAGAGAGAGTAAACAGAGTAGGTTTGTTGGTTTGGGAGGGGATGAAGATGGCAAAGGGAAAGAACCTGGGATGGGAAAAAGCATGTAAAAGTCAGCACAAGTGGAAGAAAATCCTGTGATAGATTTTGTACAGATATCTGCTGAGCATCCCTGTGTCTGATCACTGCAGAAGAACAAACCTGCTGTTCTCACCATATGGGTAACTGATCTAGGGGAGATTTGGAGTGCTTTGTCTAATGCTAATGAGATATTGCCCAGAGAGAATGTCCAAAGAGTCATAAAGGCCACTCTGTGGAAGCAAATTCACAGGAACAAGGTAAAAAGGGAGAAAGATGTTTCTCATTTGTCTTAGTAACATTCTATTTCTCAAGTTTTTTTACTGACAGTCCTCACCTGGGTGAGATTCTTCTTTTATTTCTTCCAAGTGTTTCTAATTGCCTCTCAGCATGTAATATTGGAAATCACGAAGAACATACATTCATTACAAGTTCATTCTGCACAATGCCTTTCCAAGCTGTAGGATGTTTTGGAGTCTTGCAGAACTATTTCCCATTGACAGGGAAATAAAGTTCATGGATGTTGGGTATTTTAACAGTTTAATTAAGTTTTATTTTCACTCCATACTTCTATTTCATTAACAGAGGTGGTGAAAAAAGTATAATGAAAAGCTTATTTTTCCAAAATCTCAGACAATATCTAGTTCTCAAAATGTGCATCTGTACTGGTATTTGAATCCATTTAGTAAGAACAAGACAGATTGTAATAATGTTCTTGTGCACAAAAACTTCCCTAAAGATATATTTAATTTATTAAGATTAAGTCTAACAGAAGTCTGTGCTTATTCTCCCACAGCGACTCAAGCAAAAGGCAGCTGAGCTCTAGCATGCTGCGTAACTGCCGGCCTTCAGATGAAGTTGCCAGCTTTTCCTTCTACCTATACACGGCCAGGTGTCTGTGTCTGTGTGGTCACACATGCAAGCTGATCGTGTGGCTTTTCTGGGCCAGGTAATTACCTCATGGGTCTAGAGCAGCTGGGCACCCCTACCTGACCTACATGTGGAGTTCTACCCTGCCATGTTTTAGTATGAGATATGTCCTTTAAACGTAACCCAAGCTATAACAGAAACTGTGATGGTATTTGAGGTTTTTTCTTGTTTGTATGTTTTGTTTTTTTAATTACTTGATTCTGCAGCCAAACTGGGTTGAGAGTAAGATAACCCTACATAATCTTATCATTAAGCAAGTGCTATACCAAACAGTTATATGAATTTGCATGTAAATATTTAACTTCAAAGCTAACATTCATTTTACATTTTTAAAAATGTGAAGCATCAGGAATTACTGTTCTGGAGTGTTACATTTACTGACTATTGCTTGTTTTAAGAATGTTATGACATTTTATAAATAGAAAGAAAAAGAAGGGAAAGTAGAAACCTTTGTATTCCTTATTCCTTTATTTTTCCAAACAAGGTTGTTTTAAAATGACATTTTAAATTTATTACTGATGGATATTCACAGAATTTCTTGCAATATATTTCTTGTTGACCAAAAAAAAAATAAAAATCTAAGACTTTCTTCATTTCAGAGATGATAAAATATTAAAAATATTCAGAAAAGATCTGAACATGTATCTTACATAAAACAATAATAATGAAATAGTAAAAAAGACATATTTCATATCTTCATATGTATGGGCATGAGTACGTACATGAATGGATGGATATGAGTAAGTCTAACTAAATAGTTAATGGGGTCACGTAAAGGAACAGCAGATCTGAAATGGTAGGTCAAATTGGGAAACTAAATATTTGTTATCTCATTTTTGTCTTCTCATTTGTTTTATAATTGACTGTTTCTGTTATCCTTAATGAAAATTTTAATATGTCTGGTATTTACAAGCACTCTTGTAAATTCACTACTCAGAATTAGGTACCTTGAAGTGCTGTGGATACAAACATATGATCTCCCAGCTGCATCTAATCTGATCAATCTTCCTTTTTACTGTTTGAATTTTTTAAAATATTTTCCTTCCCAAGAACAGCTCACTACATTGAAGCAAGCTTTGCTGGGGGATGAAGCTCTTGAGAAAGAATTCATGTGGATCCTATTGTTAGGAAAACAATTTCTTTTGTTTACAGCACATTTGTTTGGAATTGTCACACCAGCATTGACATCTTGCCTACAGCTGCAGATTACATAGTGATATCAGGAAAGATGACAAAAACAATAGACGTAAAAAATAAAAGCCAATGAACATTAGAATTCTGCCTTAGCCTAGCTATGTTACAAAGAGCTGAGGGCATTGCAAATAAAAAAGCTGACAAATTATTGTGTACTGCTATTAAGAAAGTCACTCAATTCTTTAACTTCTTTTTTGGAAAAGTTCAAAATGTGCATCTTCAGTTTACTATAACAACATTTATGGGATTAAAAAGCACAACATTTGGAGGTCTATTATTATTAATTGGTAGAAGTTATTATATGAACTATTTATATTCATTTGGAACAGGGATATATATACTTAAACTCCCTGCTGGATTTTCAAAGTGTTTCATGCTATGGACATGTTTAGTAATCAATGATCTAGGCTCTTCTGCACTGTAAAAAAAGATTAGTACTTGGAAATAGTAACCCCTGCTCTAAATAGCTCATTGTAACTAGACAGGCCAGGTTGTCAAGTTAGACAAATTGCTGTGGTGGCAGACAAGGTGGTTGCAAAATGATCAGGCAATAGCCTCAGCTTGCTTAACCACTTTCCATGCTTGCTCTAATGGCCATGATCATCTCATTTCTCATTTTTAAATAATTTAACTATTGCAGAGAGCTCCTGACTTTAATGACATTGCATCTCTCAGTCTTTTTAAACTGTTATAGTAGTCCAAAAGCTATCTAAAAAGTCACATCACCCATACTTATTACTAACATTATTATTACCACCAATTATTATCTGTTAAGGTGGAAATGGAGTTTGGAATAGCCTGCTTATATGTGGCAACATCATGTTCTACCTGATGTGAGTTTTAGCCCATGCAAAGAATGACACAGTTATGCTAATCTAGTTTAAAAAAATTAATAATAACAATAAAAAAAAAATCTGTAAAGGTCTTTTGGTCAGAGAAACAATTTGTTGGACTTTACAGAAGTAGATCTTAAATCAATCAACTATTTATATTTTTCAGCATTTTTCTTATGTAGAAAACACAATTTTTGAGCAAGCAAACACAAATTATTATTTTCAACTTATTTAAAACTGAAAAATACTTTCTAAAAATCTGTGTGATCATTTTCTGACACAGCTCTGGTTAAAAAAACAATAACAGAATCCCAACCCAAAAAACCTGAAAAACATGACAGTTTCATGATGATAATTCACCGTTTCAGAGCCTTAACCTATCCCAAGCTGGAAAATATAATAAAAACCATTTAATTATTCTTCAAGAATGAAAATGTAAAAGGTAAAATAACATTTAGAAACATCACAATAAACTTACAACAGTGTTTAAACTGTCCAGGATTAATATGGGGAGATTAAATGTTTTAGCCTTTTTGACCTGGAACAGAGATAGTCACCCAACAGCTTCAATGTCTTTGCAGAAAAGTGAGATACTGAAGAAGGTAAAAGCATGATGCTTTCCTGTAGGGGAGCAAGAAAATTAAAAAGTTCCCTATAACTGTACATTGCTAGATATTGTGTAAAACCAGGAGTTATAATAAAGGAAAGGGGTACTGTGTGTGTTCCCAGGAGATGGCATTGCATTATATGAATGTAAGAAAGTGTTATATACAAATGGTCATGATGTGAGTGAGCAAAGGAAATTTGTACGTTACTATCCTTGCTATGGAAGTAAGCCTCAGGAGTAGCCATCAGTAAGCCTCAGCCTGCCATCACCTCTAAATTTAAAATTGTGAATGAAATGCTGTGGTGGTGGTTTCCCCCCCACCCAGCAATAGTCACTGTGGTGGCTTATCAGAAATAATCTCCCATCATGCTTGACCGAATGGAGACTATTGCCTTTCCTGCACAGCACCACCTCCTCTCTCCTGCATCTTGCCTTACACATTTTGCTACAAACACTTTTCAAGGACCTGTAAAGGCCTTGTGCAAAGTCTGCTGGTTCCCCTGCCTTGGTTCACAGGGATTTGTGTAGCAGGATTTCCACAGGATCCCTGTTTACTCATCAGTCTTGTCTTTTTCTGGCTCTACGGACCTCCAAAGAAGGGTGTCACTCTGAGACAGCTCACCACCCTCTGGTTTCCCAGATGGACCAACAACTCTTTCCTTGGGCTCTGGGAAGATGAGGGTAAAGTGGAGCACTTGTTTGTTTGTTTGTTTGTTTTTCTATTTTACAGTGCTGCTGCTGGAACACGAAAAGATGCAGGCAAGCTTTCTGACATTAAATCAGTGAATAACTGCTGTCTCAAACAAGAGTAAAACTGTCAACTAAAAAGCCATCAGAGGGAACTCATCAGTGAAAAAGAGCACCTGATTTCTTGTTTGGCTGGAAGACTTCTCTTCAAAAGCTGCTAGTCCTTGCTTGTCTTTAACCAAAGACGCCGTCTGTGGAGCACTGCAAAAATAGCCTTAAATGAATAAGAAAACAAACAAACAACCAATCACTGAGTCATACAAAAAAACCCCAGACTTCAAGTGACTACACAGAACCAATCAGGAAAACTTTGTACTTCTCCAATAAAAGAGCATGTAAGGTAACACACTCCAGGAACACACAGATAAGAAATGAGAAAGAAACTAAAAATAAAGATATTTTGATGAAAAGAAACAATATAGAATGTGCTGGTTTTAGCTAAGATTGAGTTAATTTTCTTCACAGTAGTGAGTATGGGGCAGTGGTTTGGATTTGTGCTGAAAACAGCGCTGATAACCCAGGGATAAACTGGGCCGTGCTTACACAGAGCCAAGGCCTCTTCTGCCTCTCACCCCACCCCACCAGCGAGTAGCCTGGGGGTGCACAAGGAGTTGGGAGGGGACACAGCCGGGACAGCTGACCCCAACTGACCAAAGGGATATTCCATACCGTATGATGTCATGCTCAGCAGATACAGCTGGGGGAAGAAGAGGGAAGGGGGGACATTCTGAGTGACGGGATTTGTCTTCCCAAGTCACAGTTACGTGTGATGGAGCCCTGCTTTCCTGGAGATGGCTGAACACCTGCCTGCCCATGGGAAGTGGTGAATGAATTCCTTGTCTTGCTTTGCTTGCGTGTGCAGCTCTTGCTTTAGTTATTAAACTGTCTTTATCTCAACCCACCAGTTTTCTCACTTTTATTCTTCTGATTTTGTCTCCCATCCTGCTATGGGGGCAGTGAGTGAGCTGCTGTGTGGTGCTTAATTGCCAGCTGGGGTTAAACCATGACACAGAGGCAGAGAAGAAAAAACTAACATCAATGGAAATACAATCTAATTAACAAAAGAAACATCTATACAAATTTCTGAAGACAAGATGAGAAGCTAAACTCAAGTTACATATTTATAATATTCTTTATCTGAAATAAAAAATAATTTCAGTTTTATGACAATATTTTTTCAGAGAAAATCTCAACTGACTATAATATACCAAATTTTCAAAAATCATTTTTGCCTGTGGAGCTGTCATATGTACCTGAGATGTTGGCAGATTCTAATTTGCTTTCAGTATATTAAATATTCAGGTGAAATTACTTCTGGTTTTATATTTAGGCACTCTCTAGACCTTTTTTAGCTACTATAGAGGCACAGTTAACTTAGGATTTTTCAAAATATTTTCCTTTATGAGTTCCTAATGCCTAACACTTGACTGAGAATATTATTAAAAGTGGATTATAGGTTATTTCATTTCTAACCAAAATGGAACAATTACATGTGCATCCAGTTATTTATTTGGTTCTTCCATTTCTTGTGAAATGCAGACATTCTTCTTGCATGTATCCATCCAGTGAGTCATCCATTGAATAAAATCTGAATAACATAAAAGTGAATAGAAACTATAAAAATGCATTTCAATGAGCTATTTGTAAATGCAATGTTCCATTAATTATCATGTTTCTTTTTCTATAAAGATATACTAATTAAATCAATAGTGTCATACATAGAATCCCACAGATCTTATAAAAGTAATGTAACATGCATTAGTTTTCAATATATGTAGTTTTCAATCATCCCATGACTGCAAATACTATGCATCTCCTTCCTAGTCTTAATTTATTGATGAGATGAGCTTTCAAAAATGAAGTTTCCCTTCACAACTATTCTTCTTTAATTTGATCCTCTGCATGCAAATCTAAATTTGCAAATTAGAAAATTGGTTATATTAGTGAAATAAAATATGCTTGATTGATGCATCTAATATCCTGTCTTTGTATTATGCTGTATTCTAGTTACTTTTCATTTCCATCATTAATTAAAATTAAGACAATAAACCAGTCAGTGAAAGAGAAACAAATCACAGTAACATCTTGAATAGCTAACTGCAGTGACAGTGAAAATGAACAGTATAGTTTTGACAGATAAGAGTTTACTTCAGAACAGTCTAAGTTATTTTTCTCATGTTATCAAACTGAGTTTCGCAGAAAAACAATTTAGAAAGTATGAAGAAAGCTGGTATTGATGACATTTTAATATCAGACATTTTCATTTGCAGGAATCTTTGCTTATTAATATCCGATCCTGCAAGATACTGAGTATTTTTGGTGATAAAAAGAGACTCTTAATTCTCAAAGAAATACAAACAGAGAGAACAGCTACTTAAAGGGCTGATCAGGTCCTAAATGAGTTTTTCAAATCACGGTTCCACACCAGCACATTTTTCCATTCAGCATTTATGGAGAATCATAGAATCATTTAGGTTGGAAAAGACCTTTAAGATCATCAAGTCCAACCACGAACCTAGCACTGCCAAGTCCACCACTAAATCGTATCCCTAAGCTTCATGTCTACACATCTTTTAAATATCTCCAGGGATGGTGACTCAACTACTTCCCTGGGCAGCCTGTTCCAGTGCTTGATAACCTTTTTGGTGAAGAAATTTTTCCTAATATTCAATCTAAACCTCCCCTGGCACAGCTTGAGGCCATTTGCCCTCATCCTATCACTTGTTACTGAGAAAAGACCAACACCCATCTGACCACAACCTCCTTTCAGGAAGTTGTAGAGAGCAATAAGGTCTCCCCTCAGCCTCCTTTTCTCCAGACTAAACCACTAGCTGAGTTTCCCTCAGCCGCTCCTCACCAGCTCTAGACCCTTCACCAGTTTCATTGCCCTTCTTTGGACACACTCCAGCATGGTGAGGGGCCCAAAACTGAACACAGTACTCAAGATGTGGCCTCACCAGTGCCGAGTACAGGGAGATTATCACTGCCCCAGTCTTTCTGGTCACACTCTTTCTGATACAAACCAGGATGCTATTGGCCTTCTTGGCCCAGGTTCCTCTGGGCAGCTTTCCAATCACTCTTCCTGAAGCCTGCAGCATTGCATGGGCTTGTTGTCACCCAAGTGCAGGACCCAGCACTTGGAACATTTATTCATATTGAAAATGGTTGTCATAGGATGTCATGCAGCTACAGTAAATAGGAAATGGATTATTCAATTACTCTGTGCAAGCAGAGACAACAAAGTATGGCAAATATTAAATAAGTTCTTTGCTGCACATGCTTACTTGTTAAGACTTCAATAGCATTCTAAATCTGTTAACCTTTCTTGTGCTTCCTTCTTGCTTCCAGAAAGGTTGTGTTTCTGACAAATTTGACATGGGTATGATAAATGAGTTACATTTACAGATGTTGATTGTATGACCTGTTTAACTTGCTGTTCGCCAGTCCTGTCATGCTAATAGATGCCTGGTAGCATAAATAAAGACAATTCCCATAAGTAGAGTAGCAAATGTCATTAATAATAAAGTATATCACCTAAGATGCTCACAACCCCTGCGGCACACATCTGATGAAGAACTATGTATGACAAACACTATGTAAGCTTTTAAGGAACACAAAATTATATTTTCTTTAAGGAAGAAAATTTTCAAGACAATTCCAAATGACTGAATATACATTTGTCTTTTTTTTCATTGCTACAGTCAAACTCTACAGTTATAGGAAATGGTGAAATGATGTAAAACCTGGCAGTATTTTTCATTTATTTATTTATTTATTACTCTCATGGATCACAGTTTACAGTGCTAAAATATCCTCCCTGGGCAGTTTTAAGCAGAAATGAGACATTCTGATAACTAGGAGAGGTGAAGATAAACTTTTCTCTGACCATACACGCATTCTTTCTATATCAGAGCATAATCCAAAAAGCAGTTAGTCATGTTATTTCAATGGAATTACTTGGTGTCTTATATTTTATTAGTTACAGCTTTCAAACCTACAGAGGTACACAGTCCTAAATCCCTTTGGTGATTTTTAAGAGCATTTTGCTAATGTGTTTGGGCAGCAGAGATTGTAGAAGCCTCCACTGAGGCTTCTGAAAATGAAAAGAATATAACCTTCATGGGCTGCTCACCAGTCAGGTTTATATCCAAGTGCATATTAAATAAAAATTTCAAGATAAATATGCAGCAAATATATGCATAATAGAGATAGATTTTCCCTCCAGAAACTGTCCTTTTCACTAGCCAGAAATCAGCAGAAATCCAGTCTGGAGGAAAGGAGCCAGATTGTACAATATTTAATAACATAAATGGGTTGTGAAAAAGACTTAAAAGTGTCCCCCCGTGGAATCACATACTCTTTAGCGCTATCCATGAAACAGTCCTTATCATAGGCACACAGTAAGTTATGTCAGAGACAGAGTGTCAGTGGTGTTCACTGAGAATTCATTAACACAGGACAGGCCAGCAGCTCATGACAATCGTGGAAGAAGCTAGCATTTCATAATGAAATTTCTAAGGAAAGTCTAAGGAAGGAGTGGAGAAGGGAACAAATACAGATAATGGTGTATATACCGGTCACAGTTCCTCCAAATATATGTGCATATGAACATTGCTATCTTTATGAAAGTTAAGCTAGGGCAAAGAGACTGATCTTTTTGCTATTTATTCATATTAAAAAAACCCAAACACACACACACATGCCAAGAAATTAAAAAAAAAAAACAACAAAAAAACCTAGAATTTTCTTTATACATAGGTCCTCATCAGCTTCAATGACTATTTTCTTCTTTTTATTTCCTTCTTTCCCATCAATACAGTCCCCAGTAAGTTAGTATTGGACTATCCTTGAAACTTCAGGAAAGAAAGATATCACTGAAATTCTCATCAGTCATTTGGAAACAAAGTAAGCAGAGCTGATTTTAAAAGCTGATATTAGCAGGTATTTGTGCAACTTATTGAGTAATAACTTTGCATTGCTTATCCTGAAGCACTGTAAGGTAACCTCTAAAACTGAGAGGGGTAAAGGGAAGGAGTAAGAGAGGAGGAGAGGATGGGTTTGGGAACAGGGGATGGAGAGGAAGGGCAGACAAATAAAGTGAAGATAGAATATCAGTTTCCAGTTCAGCTATCCCTTTTCCAACTGTTTACTAGTACAGGTATGCTTTGAAGTCAGTCCAGTCTCCTGTGTCTTTTCTCTGCTGGTGGACAGATGATAGATTTGTCACTGTGCCCTCACACCAAGTGCATCCAGCTGGTTCTCTTTCCAAATGACCTCCTAGCTGTGCCTATTTGCTGTGTATTCCTAGTCCCTTGATGTTCCATTTATTCAGTCCTGTCACCTTCTCCTGATGTAAAGCCTGTGCTCTCCTGGCAGGGGATATCAGCATCAAAAATCTCTTTCTCTAAAGCATGATCAGTTGAATTTGTACTACCAATGCCCTTGCAGATGCAGTAAACCCATTCCCTTTTTCAGTCTTATTTTCTATAATTATGTGTGATTTGAATGTCATGATTAAGTATGAAATTTTGTTAAGAATATTTATAACCAACATAGTCAATAATTGTGTGAAATGAAATGTTCTCTGGCTCTCACCACAAAATCTGTGTAGTTAGCAGAGACAACTGTAATGCCCCACTGAACTCCTTACTATTCAGGTGACAATAAATTCCTATAGAACAGCTCAGATAGGCTTTGCCTCATGGTCTTTTATCCAAGCTTCAGAGCAGGATTTTGGGATGAAACATTTCAGGCCGTATTGTTTCAAAAGATACAAAAGTAAAGAGTTTTATTCTGCAGTGTTAGTTGGAAATTGCGCTACATGTTGAATTCAGATGAACTACAAAAGAACTTAAAGACAACTCTGGATAAGTCTATATAGACTGAAAAAAGTGTCTGATTAAGATCTTAATATGAAACGTTTATTTTCATAGCCTTTGAGGGCTCTAGTTAAAGTGAAATGCTGAATAAGAGCTTTCAGGAAACAAAATTATTACAAGATGTGAATGATACTAGACATAGGGTAAGCAAGATAAGATGGTAGATGCAGAGTATCAAGTCAAAAGAAATATTTAATTTTAAAATGTCCACAAAGGTACTGAAGAGAAAGTAGTGCTATGGAGCAGATGATGAACAACAACAGAAAGTATTTTTTGTGCAATCATCCTGAGCAAAAATGAAGAAATATATGTATGCAAATGAGATTATTTCTGCTGCAGAAAAAAAAAATAAAATATGATCCCACCAGAAAAAAAGACCAGATTCTGCTTAATTTCAGTGGCTTTTGCAGCAAATATTGATAGCAATATCCAAGAAATTAAAATTCTCCTATCACTTAAAGGATAAAGAATGTGATTATATGGGGGGAAAAAAAGAAAGATAAAATCCCCAACATTGGAATAGGCTCCTTTTATTTTATTGTCCATTTTTTAAAAGTTTTTTTTCCTAGTCAAAAGTATTAAGATATAAAATTATTAATAATATATGATCCTTGCTTTGTATTTTTCCTTCAGCTTTGGCGAAAAATTATTTCAGAGTTAATTAGACCAAGGAATCCAGCTCATTTCTGAATAAGCATGAACACTGTTGAGAAATAATATGACTTGAAGGTTCTGTCTACATTCCTAAAAGATTGTCAGGAGTTGTTCTTCGGTCCTGAGGCCAAGAGGCAGAGAGCAACCACATCCAGAGTAGTATGTTGGTTCTCCTCTGGATGCTTTAGGGACTCCTGTGGTTTTATAAAGCCAGCATAACTTTGTGTATTGTGTTCAGTTCCAATCATCTGAAATAGGTATTATGCTTCAGTTCACCAAAATGATGTTTTCATGGCATGATACTGAGGATACACATTATATGTTCTGGAAAGTAACAAAAAGGCACATGGAAGTATTTGAGGGACCACAGTGACAGCAAAATGGACTTTTTTTGTCTCTATGCCTACTATGTCGTCATGCTAGTTTCAAGGTTACATGGACTTAATTATTGAAATACAAATGTTCCTATGAATGCTACTCCTCTTTCATTTTTCATGTCATTAAGCTGCTACTTTCAGAGCATATATGAAGCTAAAATCTAAGATATCGTATTTGGTGTTTAATTTTCCTGCCAATTTCTTCAAAGTACACACACAGTGTCCTAAACTACTGAGAATCTATCAAAGAGTTTATCACTATTTTACCAGCAAATCACATTAACATTGTGTCAATTTATTGTAAAGAAAACAGACGGTTTCTTCTGATAACCTGTGATCATTTCTGTAGAACATAACAGAAAACCAATATTTGACTCATTGTTTCCCACTTCATTGATTTTTATAAAACATGGAGTCCAATGCTTTTCTACTACATCTCAATTGTCTCTAATTTCTTGGAGAAATTAAAAAAAACCCTTCATTTTACTAATTTTGTTACATTTCCACATTTATTTTCACTCAGGTTTCTACACAGAAATAATCTATCTGAATGATGAAGTATTCTACAAGCGTC
>VXBL01003155.1:11634-26128 GCA_013400195.1 Aramus guarauna
GGCGGCGGGAAGGGCGGGGGTGTGGGGGGGGAGAGCCCCATTCCACGGCGGCGCTGACTGACCCCTGTGTCCCCGCAGGGCCCCGCCGGCCGCCCCGCTCTGCTCGCCGCAGGCCCCGCGTCGCCGCTACCCGCTGCCGCAGGCCCGGAGCGCTTTGCCGGTCGGCCTGGCCGCCGCCCGCTGGGAGGGCTGCTCGGCCAGGAGCGTGCCCTGGGCTCGCCGGGCCGGCCCGTTCCGCAGCCCGGTCACCGTGAGGATCGCCCAGCCGGCCGCCGGCCTGGCCCGCTCCCCAGCGTGAGTACGGGAGTGGGGACCGGGCCCCGCTTCGGCCTCGCCTCTCGCGTGGGCGGCACCGAAGGAACTTCACCTTGGTGGGACCGAACGGGGGGGGAGAGCGGTTATGGGGCCCTCGGCCGGTTGCGCTGCCCGGAGCGGTCACCCGGGCACGGCGTGGTGCTGCCAGCCCCGCAGGGACCGCTCCGTCCCGAGGATGGTGCCAGGCAAACCTCCTGGAGAGGCTGGCACGGGAGAGCCCGCTCCTCGCTTCCGTGGGGTGACCGGGCACCGGGTGGGGGGAATCTCGTGCCGCGGGTCCCGGCTTGCCTAACGCCTTGTCTTGCGTCGCTTCGTTTCGCAGCCTGGAGCAGCTGATCTCGCCCGTGGCCTTCCCGGCAAACAGCAGCCTGGACCCATGTGCAAAAGAGACTGTGCTGAACGCCATCAAGGAGAGCAGGAAGAGGGCTGTGGAGGAGGAAGAGGAGGAGGAGGAGGACCAGGCTTTTGGGAACGATCAGGAGAGCAAGAGAAGGTAATAAGCCAGCAGTCCGGGTCACAGCCAGCGTGTTGGGAAGGTCGTAAACGGGGTTAGCGCTTCAGTGGTGACAAATGGGATGTGTCCCAGAGCCCGGTGCGACCAAGACTCTGGGTTGGAAAAGTGCTGTGGGAATTGAACCGCAGAGAGGAAGCACACCCCATCACCCAGCCCTCTGGGCTGTGTCGGAAAGTCCTCCAAGACTTCGTTTTGTCCTTGAGATCAAAGGGATGTGGTTTAGGTTTTTGTCTGGGCAAGCTCCTGGGTCACGCATGTTCCCCTGCTTCACTGGGGATGGGAGAGGCTGGGATGCGGTTTGGGGAAGCCCGGCAGGGCTCTCTGGTGGGGAAGTGGCTTTTGTCATCGCAAGGGTTTGCAGACTGGGGAAATGTGTTGGGAAATGCTGGTATCTGCTGTAGGCTCAGCATCTTCATCCCTCAGCCAGCCCCAGGCTTCCAGGAGAGACGGGATCCCCAAGCCTTACAGCCCTGGGTGGAAGCATCGCGCTTTAAAAGATCTGCGTGCTGCCTCCGTGCGCTGTAGCTAGCAAAAGGAGCTAAAAGCGTGAGGGTAAACAAGAGAGACTATCTCCTGCTTTTGTTAGTCAAGGTCAGCAATTTCCAGCTCTGAGCCTGAAGAAAGGAGGGTACAGTGTCTTTGACAGCGCTCTGGGAAGGACAAGGCAGAAATCCTGGGTGCCGAGGTCTACTGGGACCTTTCTAACGGCCCGGGCACAGCGTTGCGTCACCGTTCTCCCCTCCTGTTTTTTTTTCCTTACCGTTTGCATACGTGGAGGCCGTTCGCCTCGTGCCCCTCTGCCCCTCACGTGCTGTGACTGCCTGCCTGGGCTTGAGCAGGGAAGCCGAGAGACCACAGAAGAGTGGCTCGGGCGCATCGTCCTGCGTGCTGTGCTGGGGCTGCTGCCCCGAGAGCGCAGCGGGATGAGCGGCAGTTCGCAGGGAGCCACCGGCTGCCTTCCTGCTGCGGCACGGCATGCCGTCGTCTCCTCCAGCACTGGATCTCTCTCTGCCTGCGAACCTTTACCTCGGCTCGGTGAATCTGAGCGCTGCAAGAGCTGAGCAGGACGACAACAGGATGGGTGCACAGACAGAATCAGCTTGGTTTTTTTCTTTATTCTATTTTTTTAACATGCCGATAGCCGGCTCTGCCACAAAAGCCAATTTTGAAGGCATTAAAGCTTGGCAAGCACGAAGAATGCATGTAGGCAGAAAATCCTGCGACCTTTGAGGGCAGAAAGGAGCCTGCGTCAGCTGGAGAGCGCTGGATCGCCTGTGCGATGGGGCCAGCGTGCTTGAGCTCGAGGGAAGCGCCTGGGCGAAGTGACAGGGCTGATGGTACACCTCCAGCTCTGCTTCGCGGCAGGGTTTGCTTTAAGACTTTCAGACTTCAGCTCTTCACCGCATCATTGTGGGAAGGGGAATTTGGTTCCTGACTTGAACAGTCCCGGGCACTGGCTAGGAAGAGGTAGGTGATCTGAGCTTCGGAGCTCAGGTCCGTTCCAGAAATGAGCTGCTGAGACTCTCTGAAATGTTTTGGCTTAGAATAACGAATTTGAGCAAAGATTTTGTTACATCAAAACTTCTCTGCCCAGCAGGCAGCTGGTGGAGCTGCTGGTGCTTGGGAGGAGGCAGCTCGGGGTGAGAGGCAGTGAGGACGGGACCAGCTGGAGAGAAAATCTGCAGCAGGTTGTGGATGGGGAAAACCTCTGTCCCAGGGTATTGGATGACAAGAAAAAAAACCCCAAGACTTTTGCTTTCTCAGTGCTCAGCCCGCCTCGAAGGCATCTTCTCCTGAGGCTGGAGGGCAGCCCCTGCCTCTGCTGCCTCCACACTACCACAGGCTTCTGCCCTCTCTCCCGCAGGCGCCACGATAGCAGTGGAAGTGGGCAGTCAGCGTTTGAGCCACTGGTAGCCAACGGTGCCCCTGCCTCTCTCATACCCAAGTAAGTGCCCATCCGGCCAAAAGCAACTGCTGTGAGCTGGGAGGGGGGGTCTGAAAGCCTGCGGGCTCTGGAAGAGGACCTTGGCTTTTGCTTTCACAGGAGAGGCTGTGGCTGTGCTTTCGGTCACCCTGAGCACAGGCCGGTGGCCGTTAGGGCTGTGCCGCTGCTGAGGCTTATTTCCAGGCCCTGCGCTGTGAGAAAGAGCGGGGTTGCTTTCCTCTACCCACTCTGCATTCAAAGGACCTGTGGGCAGAGTGACGGGGAGCTCATAAAATCTTCTTTAACCTCCTCCAGGCCTGGCTCTCTGAAGAGGGGCCTTGTCTCACACTGCCCGGATGACTGCTCAAACAAGAGGTCACGCACCTCTTCCATGAGCTCCCTCAACAATACGTACGCTGGCGGGATCCCCAGCTCCATCCGCAACGCCATCGCCAGCTCCTACAGCTCCAGCCGGGGCCTCTCGCAGGTAGGGAACACCCTGCCAAAGGCAGCACCGGAATGGCTCGACCCTCGGGGGTCGCCCCCTGCGACTGGAACGCTGGGCTCACAGGAAGAGCCGCAGTGTCGCTGGGTACCTGGCAGCGAGCGCTGCGGGGAGTCTCCAGCGCAGCTCAGCCGGGCGGTTTCATCTTCTTTGAGTTAGGCAGGCTGCCGGGCCGGCAGCAGCAGGCAGGGATGTTACTTGTCCTTCGGTGCACGCTGCTGGGAGAGTCCCCAGGCTGAGCTTCCTGCTGCAGGGCTTGTTTTACACCAAACCAAGAAGGAGGCTTTTCTTCCCCTCCCTACTCAGCCTTGGCCAGTCTGCTTGGGTGGATAGATCAGGTGAAAGGGAAAAAAAAAAAATCACTTTGCTGCACTGCCATCTTTTCAGCTGGAGTCAGCAAGTATGGGAGCTGTGCGTTCCCACTTTGACCCAGGTCCCCTCAGCAGCTGCTGAGCTGTAACAAAACACTGCTCACATCCTGGGTCGGGCTTGCAGATGTGATGGTGGGATGTAGCCGTGGCTAAGGGAGCTCTGCGGTCTGTGCAGGGAAAGGTTTCCTCCGGGATGTACTGGTAGGGAAGTGTTTCCTCTGGCTGGGGCGACTCTGAAATCCTTGAGGTGGGATCCATCGGCTCTGAGCTCCTGGCGAGGAGGTGGCCTGCTCCTGCCAGAGCAGCCCCGTGCACACGAGGGGTCGGTTGGACTAGATGATCTTAAAGGTCTTTTCCAACCTAGATGATTCGATGATTCTATGAAGGCGGCCGGGCAGTCTCTGCCTGTGCCACAGGCAGGCAGGAGCCAACATCTGACCGGCTGCGTCCTCCCTCCTCATCCTCTCGGCTAGGCCGGCCTCTAACGAGCCTGGAGGCCACTTGCTCCCAGAGCGGATTCAGTTCAGTGTGGCCAGACTTTGCACTCCACCCGACGTGGAGGGGAGTTCAGCGGTGTTGAAGCAAGAGAGGCTCTGGGTTCGTTAGCCGTGGCTCGTTACCTGTGGGCGAGCAGAAGGGTGGGAGGCTGTGCTCCCTGCCAACCCTCCTACTGAGTTACTGCTGGTCTCCCTCTGCGTTACAGCTGTGGAAGAGAAGTGGTGTGAGCATGTCCTCGCTGTCCAGCCCAGCATCCTCCCGCTCCCAGACACCGGAGTGGCCTCTCAAGAAAGCCAGGTAACTAGCCGCTTGCCTGGCGAGCGCCCGCTCGTCAAGGGCAGACAGGAGGAGAACGGTCGCCTTCCCGGCCGCCCCAGTGCCCAGCTCTCCACCGGAGCCGGGATGGTCCAGACCCCGTTCTGAGACTTGGCCGGTGGGTCACGCACCGGCATGGAAATCCCTTTCTTGTGTTGATTTGCACCCCTGCTGCCTTGTTACGCTGTGGTTCCAGCAGCAGCGCTGAGCTGCACCACCCCTGCCCTGCTCCTGGGCCGGGTTGGAGATTTAAGGGCTCAGATTCCTGCAGAGGTGACGTTGCCTCGTGGCATTGGCATTGGCATGGCCTGGGTTGCTCGAGCAACTGAAACCTTGGGAAGAGACAAGCCCAAATTTTCATAGGATGGTTTGGGTTGGAAGAGATCTCAAAGATCATGTAGTTCCACCTGCCCATGGCAGGGGACACCCTCCACTAGCCCGGGTTGACCAAAGCCTCGTCTTTTTTGCCATCTCCTCAGCGTCAATTCACAGGAGCTACAGCACGGTTGTGTTTTAGCGTCCGCTTTGGAGCGCAGGCCCTTGTTCTCCTCTTTCCCGGCTCAGAGAAGCATCTGAGCTTACGTCAGAACTAAAACCGACACAACCACCTGCCCTGGCAACAGGGGTGGGTCCAAGCCAGGGACGTGTGAGGGGCAACGGCTCCCGGCTGGGACCCCTGAGTGCCGCCCTGAAGCTGTCGGGTCCTGTGGAGGGTGCACGGGCTCGGCGGCCCAACCGGGCTGGGATCGCGGGGAGGGGAGCGGCTCCTCTGCCTGGAGGAGCAGCTGGTACGGTGAGGGCAAGGCTGTTGTCTTGAGGTCTGCTGTTTGGTGGAGACAAAGAAACCCACCGGGGATGCTCGTGGGAGTCCATAGCGTGTCCAGTCTTGCCCTGCTCCCTGGGGACGAGGCCAAGCCTGGGGTTGACCCTAACTGTCTCTCTCCGACTCGCACAGGGAAGAGGAGACGCATCGCTCCAACGCTTCCACTCCAGTGAAATCGGACAAGGAGCTGCAGACAGAGAAAGGTGAGCGTAGGTGGGCCCCAGCTCTGTGCCAGGCTTGGACGGGCCACCAGTGCAAGCAAGGAGGTGGCTGAGCTCTGCAGGTGGGACCGGCTTGAGACGGCACCTGGAAACTGGGAACGTGCTGCTCCCAGGGCAGCGGCACCTCTGCTGCGCTCAGCGACTGCCCTAACAGGATTTCTGGGTGACGAGCAAGGGGTGCTGGCAGTGTCCGAGTGGGAGCCGGCCTGCATGGGGAGCAGCAGCTCCCAGGCCAGCACGGGTGCAGGTGTCAGCCCTGGGGCCAGGTCTGCTGTGGTACATGTAGCACCCTGATCCGATTCCAAGCTGAGCTTATTCCAACTCTTCCTCAGCTAAGATGGAGAGAGTGTTCTTTGTGCCCATCGCTGATGGGTACCTGGGTCCTGTGGTGCAGCGCTGCGTGTGGCCCGTGGAGTTTGCGTGGTTTGTGGTTCGGGTAGGCAAGTGTGCAAGGACCATCGGTGGAGGTGGGAGGGGGCCACGGCCCCGCAGAGCCCCAGCAGGCTCTTGTAACAGACTGCCCTGGGGTGAGGTGGAGCCAGCTGCTCTCATCGCAGCCTTGTCCTCGGCTTAAAGCCGTGCCCTGGCTCTGCCCTCTGACGTGGGTCATCTGGAGAGGAGTCGGAAGGGCCAACCCCATTGGTACAAGCCAAACATCTCCTCTGCCCGGAGCTGGTCCTGACTTGTCTCCTTCTGTAGTGGCGGAGACACCGGTGCGGAAGAAGCAGAATTCCCTGAGCCCGCCATCTGCGCCGGAGAGCAGCGGGAAACGCAAGCGGAAGATCCAGTTGCTGTCGTCTCGCCAGGGGGACCAGCTGGCGCTGGTACGTCGCTGTCTCGCAGCCCCTTTTGCCCTCCTCTGGCGATAGAATGTGCTCACTGCAATTTCTGCAGGGCTGGGGGGAGACTGACCTGCCTGCCCTCAGGAAGGAGGCCCCGTCCTTGGCCGAGTGGGAAGTGACGCTATCCCCAGCCCCAGTGTCTGGTGGGCTGTGCGTGATTGTGCTGCCTGCTGCCGGACCAGGTAATGGCCTGGGGAAGGCCTGCTGTGCCCTCAGCGCCAAGCCGGGGGCCAAAATGAATGGGGATCGGAGCTCCGCGGTAGCGTGCTGTGGCAGAACCACCTGCTTCACGGGTCTTGCGACGGCCAGCCTTCACCACACGTTCAGAGAAGCTCTGCCGGCTTCCCTGAGAAGGAGCTAAGCTGCTGCTCTCTCTTGGCAGCCCCCGCCGCCTCAGCTGGGCTACTCCATCACGTCGGAGGACCTGGACGCGGAGAAGAAGGCAGCGTTGCAGTGGTTCAACAAAGTCTTGGAGGATAAGGCTGGTAAGGGCAGACTGGGAACAGGGAGGGGGCGGCAAGGAGTAGAAGCCCAGAGCCAGGGCTGGCTGGGCAGTGGGGTGTCTGGGTAGCGCAGGCTGGGGAAGCTCCTGGGCCAGTCCTGCCTGGTCCTTGGGTCTGGGGATGCTCTTTAGTGCCTTCAGGCTCAGGAGAGCTCGTGTCCCAGAGACTCCAGGGTGGTGGGTGAGGTTCCCCAGGGCCAGAGCTGTGGGACATTGATGCGGTTTCCCTACTTGCTGGGGAAGCTCTGCCAAGGGGTAGTGCCCTACGGCGAGTTGCACGTCCTGATCTCTTGCTCTTTCCCAGTAGACGCGGTCCCCAGCACCACTGCAGAGACTACTCCCGTGGCCGGGCCGCTGGCCTTCGCCGTGACCTCCCCGGGGCCTGCGCCTGCCTCGACAGCTCCTGCCGCGGCCACCACCAACTCGCTCCTGGACAGCCTGAAGAAGATGCAGAGCAGCCAGGCTGCACCCACGCCGGCAGGTGAGGAGGAGGAGGGTCAGCAGAGCAGGAGGCAGGTGGCAAAACTCCCTGTTCAAAAGCGCTGCTGGCAGCGGAACTGGTGGGAGGTCTTGAGGGTGGCAAGTTTGGGGACACTGAGCCTGTGGCCCTGTTGGGAGCTGCGGTAGCGTGGAGGGCTGGGTCCGTCTGGTAGGGACGGGTGCTGCTCTGGGAGCCTTTGCAGCAGCAGGGTGGCTGCCTGGCAGAAGGGGCAGCTGTAGGTGAGCCCCTGTCTGTGAACGCGCTCTCTTCCTCTTTCCAGACTCCACTGGAGCTGTGGAAGCGTCCCAGGCTCCTGCGTCAGCCGCACAGCCGCCCGCTCCTGCTGTATCGCTGGAGTCGAGTTCTCTGCCTGCCACCTCTGCTGACACCAAGCCTGTGCCCATGTTGAGCACCCCCGTCCCCGCTGCCCCCCCTGCCTTGGGGGCGCAGACCTCCGGCAGCCCGGCACCTGCGTTCACGGAGCTGGGCCAGACCCCCGGCAAGCCTCCCTCCTTCCCGAAGCCGAGCGTCCTTTTCGGGATGCTGAACGCTTCTCCTGCCAGCCAGCCGGCGACAACCACGGCCGCTGCTGTGCCCACCACCACCGCTGCTGTGTCCACCACCACCCCTGTCTTCAAACCCATCTTTGGCGCTTTGCCGAAAAGCGAGAGCACAGCACCCTGTACGACTGTCGTCTCCGCCTCGATCACCGTGCCTGCGAGCTCAGGCCCTTCCTCGACATCGTCCACCACCACTGTGTTCAAGCCTATCTTCGGCAGCGTCACAGCAGCTTCATCTCCAGCAAAGGTGTCTCCTTTTGCCTTCAAACCAACGTCACAGCTGGCCTCGATCACAGATCTGCCAGCAGCCTCCACGACTACCCTGGCAGGATTCACAGGTCTCCCTAACGTCATCTTCACCACTGCAGCTACGACTGCCACCACGCAGAGTTCCTCCACGGATTCCACCATTAAACCCGTCTTCAGCTTTGGACTCAACCCGCCCACCTCCACCAGTGCCGCCAGCCTGACCGTCACCACTGCCACGTCCACCGGCACGTCGCAGCCCTTCCTGTTCGGTGGCCCGGCCACTTCGGCTCCCACCACAGAAACCAGCTTTGCCACGCCAGGGCCTGTGTTCCAGTTTGGAAAGCCACCTCCAGCCACAGTCGCTGCCACCACCACTGTCCCAGGAGGCCCCGCCTTTGGGCAAGCACCTTCAAACTCGACGGCTCCTACCACTACTGCGGGCTTTAGCATATTTGGAGGCACCATGCTGACGTCTTCTGCCCCGGCCACCACAGGTCAAGCGACGTTGACGTTTGGCTCCTCCATTTCAGCTTTCGGCAGTTCCTTCAGCACAAGCACGAAGCCGCCGCCATATCCTGGTGCAGCGAGTCAGCCTGCCTTCAGTGCCGCCACCGCAGAGAGCCAGCCGCCCACCAGCAAGCCCGCTGCCGGCCCCGTCAGCTTTGGCCCCACGTTCAGTTTTGGAGCCCCCGCAGCCCAGTCCGCAGCTCAGCCGGCATTCGGCAGCGGTGCTCAGCCAGCCTTCGGCACAACCAGCGCCCAGGGCTCCTTCGGCACCAGCAGCACGCAGGCGGCATTCGGGACCACCACGTCGGTCTTCTCGTTTGGGACAGCCACCTCCACCACCGCCAGCTTCGGTTCCACCACCCAGACCACAAGCAGCAGCACCGGCACCACTGTCTTCGGCACCACACCTTCTCCCTTCACCTTCGGGGCGACCGCCCAGCCGGGCCCCTCCGCCAGCGCCTTTGGGATCGGCACACCCGCCCTGAGCAGCGGCTCCCCTGCTGTGGGGTTCAGTTTCGGGGCTGGGCAGAGCGGGGCAGCCCCGGCCGCGACACCGTTCGGCTCTTCCCTGACGCAGAGCGCGCTGGGTGCGCAGAATCAGAGCACGCCCTTTGCCTTCACCGTGCCCAGCACGCCTGACAACAAGCCCGTGTTCGGAGGTGAGCTGGGGCGGACGGACCTTGTCGGGGGGGTGAAGGGCAGGGCTAGAGTCAGGCAGCACCTTTCCTGCTGGCCCTCGCTGAGCTCCCCGTGCTCAGCAGCCCTGGAGGGGCTGGTGCTCGTGCTGTGCAGAGCCTTGCCGTGCGAAGGAAGGCACTTCCATCGCTTGCTGTCCACGTCCCCAGCCCTTGGTAGTGGAGGGGAATCCTTAAATCCCTTAATCTGCTGCTCCTTGGCCCCTCTGAAGAGCCATCTCCCCGGCTCCACACGACTGCCGAGCCCAGCCAGGTGCCGTGTAGAAGCCGAGGTCTTGCCAGTGCTTAAAAGCATTCTGGGCCTTCCTGGCAGGTAGAAACGCTGCCAGCCAGTGATTGGAGTCGCTTCTTGCTCGCTCTGAGGTTTCCTGTACCGCTTTGCACCCTTGCTGGGCCATAGCACCTCCCACAGAGCTGAAACCCACATGCTGAGCAACTACTTGATCTAGAAAGACAGAGGCCTTTGTTCCTCCCTGGCCTGCAAATCCTGCTGCGGCTGCCCTGCTGGCAGGAGACCCCAGGGATTACGATGAGAGAGCAACTTTTTGCATTAAAAGAGCTTCTTGGGTGAAAAGGCTGGTCCCCGGGGGGCCACAGTGCTTCAGCCCCGGAGGGAGATCTGTGTCTCGTGGGGGTGCTGCCAGTTCCTGACAGCCAGGTTCTTCCTTCTTTGCCGACTTCGGCTCACAGTGGCACGTTGCTTTCCAGGAACTCCTGCGCCTGCCTTTGGGCAAAGCACGCCCGTCCCGGGAGCAGTGGGGAGCGGAAGCAGTAGCCTTTCCTTTGGGACACCCAGCACTCCTGCCTCGGGCTTTGGAGGAGTTGGCGCTTCCTTCGGTAAGGGAGGAGTTCGGTACTTCGGCCTGGGGGAGCTGATGGGTCATGTTTTCCCCTTGGGCTGGGGATGGTGGAAGGGCAAGGCTGCGCTCTGGAAGGGCTCGGGTGGTACCTGCTGGGCTCTGGGGGAGGCAAAACCATCCATTCTCCCCGGGATGGGGATAATTCTACCCCCGTGCCAGCTCTGAGTGAGGCTGCAGAGACCTGAGAACCTTTCTGCTTCCAGGTTCATCCACCCCCGCCTTTTCCATCGGGGCAGGATCCAAGACGGGCGCTCGCCAGCGGCTGCAGGCACGGAGACAGCACACCCGCAAAAAGTAACCTCCGGCGCTGCTGGGCCCCTGCCGCCCGCCTGCGCGAGGAACCCCTGCGCCAGCACGCGTGGGGGGGGTTCGGTCTAGAGCGGTCCCCGAGGTGGGACCAGTGGTGGCGGGGCCAGGCCCCCGTCTCTGCTGCCAGCCAGAGACCGTGCTGGGTGGCAGCGACCGGGATGGGCCAGGATAAACCAAACTCTTCTTACTTGAACAGTTCCACAGCCAAGGCTGGATGAACCTCTGTACATATCTGCAGCGTTTCCTCCCTCACTTTATTTTGCCATGTTTCATAACGTGTAAATTTTTCCCCACTTGCTTCTTCTAGCTGTCCCTGTGCCCTCCTCCCCAGCCCCCTGCCCCACGGCACAGCAGCGGGCAGAGCCACACGTCCCCGCTCGGAGCCCGGCTGGAAACGTGCCGCAGTTCCGGGCTGCTGAGGGATGCCATCTTCACCAGGTCCCGAAACCTTTCCCCGTTGTTTCATCCCGTGGCCTGGTGAACACGCTTCCTCCGGAGGGCTCTGCTTCGTTGCCGTCCCCGCAGAACACGAGCCGGGGTGGGTTAGTGCCGGCCTGGCGCGGGTGCGAGCGTCTCGGTGCCAAGGGCGACTGACCCGGCTCCTGCAGCCGGGTGACGACCCCCTCGCTGTGACTTAATCTCCCATCAGAGCTCCAGCCGAGGACACGCCGTAGCCTGGGACCTCGGCTGGAGGCACGGGGTGGGGCTGGGGGTCCCTCCACCCCTTTCCTGGCCACCGAGTGGCCCCCGCCCCCCCGGCCCTCGCTGCTCCGTGCTGGGCTGTGGGCTCCCCCTGCCCCGCTCGTGTAAATCCCCCTCTGTTTTGCTTTATTCGTGCTCCTGTTTCGATGCGCTCATTGAATCGAGTTTGGAGGAAGAACTGAACCGTGTGCGTGGCGGCATGTTGGTTATGCCGGATTTGCTGTTTGGAGTTTCTTTTTTTGGGGGGCGCCCGTCCCTTTGCAGGGGACGCGCCCCGGCTAATTGGGTGTTGACAGTAGCATCACTGCGTGGCTACTCGCGCTGGGTGAGTTGTCCCTTGTCGTCGTGACTGAAAGAAAGGCAGCTGGGGTGGGGGGGACGGGGCCTGGACCCCCAGGTGTGGGGGCTCCAGCCCTGGCAGTCTCTCCCCTCCCTTTCCCTCTCTCCTGGTGCCCCTTCCCCACCTCGGGGTGCTCTGGAGCCACTAACAGGAGGAGTCCAGAGCAGATGGGTGTCATCCCCCCCCACTCCCTCCTCCAAATCCAAATTGTTTTTTTCGGTTTTAGCTCATACCCGTCCTTTTGGGTTTTACCAGCTCCTAGGAGCTACGGTGCTGCCTCCCCTCTTCCCATCCAGCCAGGAGCGGGGCCCTGCCCCTGCCTGGAGCTCCTGCGGGGAGAGACTGCCGGAGCTGGGGGTCACCCAAGAGCTGCCCCCCACCCTGCCCCGGGCGAGGGATGAGCCCCCCTGCCCGCGGGCTCCCCACCACTTCCAGGAGTGCTTTGCTGCCGAGTTTTTTACTCTCCGAGCCGTGTGAGTGTGTGTGTCTGCCGAAGTCTAAATTAAAAAAAAAAAAAAAGAAAAAAAAACACAAACAAATATTTAAACGTTTTTTAACAAAGTAAAAAATTTATTTTTATATTTAAGCTAAATTGCCTTTGAATTCCTTCAAGCTTGGTTCAGTGAGGTTGCCAGACCCCGCAGCGCTGTCGGTAGAGTTAGCTGTGCTGTGGCAGCCCGGTGAGGAGCCGGCCCGTGTCCGGCTCTGCCCGCAGGAAATAGCTGTGCCGGGGAAAGGCAGCTATGTCCCGCGGGCTCTGCCCCTGCGTGCTCCTCCCGGCCTGTAACAACATCTCCTTAATTTTAAAATGTGATGTATGTGGACGTGACTAAAGCTTACGTTTCTTTTTTTTTTTGTTTTTTTATTCTTTCTCTGAGGATGAGGAGCAGGAGCTCTTGCGCGTTACGGTGCTGAGCGGTTGTCTTGTCAGCCAGGAACGGGGCGTCCCTCCCAGCGGGCGGCGGGTGCCCGGGCTCTGTGCGGGGCAGAGGAGGTGCGGGCAGGCACCCGCTGCCGGTGCGGGCAGGGCGTTTCTAGCCTCCCCCCCGGCCCGGCCGAGGGGGCACAGGGGGCTGTTAGAGCCGGGGGTGTCCTCGGGTTGGAGAAAGCAGCTGCCAAGGGGGCAGCCGGGGCCAGGGCTGCCCCTGCTGCCGCCTCCCTCTCCCTGGGTGGGGGCCGGGCCAGGAGCCCCCCCAGCCCCCGCGGGTGGTGGCAGGGGCCAGGGCAGCGGCTCCGGGGCAGGACCCGTGGGGACGCGCAGGGTGAGGGGACCCCGGGGAGCCCCGGCTGGCGCTGCCCCGTGTAGGGCCCAGGGTCAGGCCGTGTCCCTTCCCCCCCCTGCCCCGCACAGACCCTGGGTGGCCGGGGGGAGGCTGGGTTCTAACTCAGACAAGACTTGGATCATTCCTGGTGTGGCTGATGAGGATTTTAGTGTGAATGTGCAATTTTTTTTTTTTTTTTTTCCTTGCTTCTTATGTCCCTGGTTTAAAATAAAAAGACTGTGTTCACATCTGCCTTGCCTGTTTCTTAGGCCCAAGCAGGGCCGACACTGCAGGGGCAGTACGGGAAACCGTGTTCCAACACCCTCTGGCTTGTGTGTCCTCGCTCTCCCTGTTCAAAGGCAGGTGCAAGGACAGGATTAGTATTAATTTTTATTATTTATTATTATTATTTCACTGTTCTTCCCCCCCACATTGCCTCTGCTATGAGCAGCGGCAATTTCAGGGTAAGGCTGCACAAACACGCTGGAAAAGAGTCAAGAGAGCAACTTTAATCTGGTTCATCCCTACAGGCACAGGCTTTTCTGAAACCCTGCATCAGGGTGGGGGGGGTGCAAGGATTGGGGGAGGGACCATGGTAAAAATAAGACCCGCGCTGCAGCTGGCGTGCTCCAGCCCTGCGGGGTGCAGACTGCCTGGGTCTGGCTGTGGGGCAAAGCTGCTGCTGGGGGGGGGGGCAGCCCTGCCTGCGCAGTGCCCCCTCCCAGGGGAGCGGGGCCTTGCAGAACTCCACAGCGCTGTAGCTGACGCGCAGCGTGACTGGGGTGCAGAGGCCCCGCTGGTGGTCAGGCAGCGGAAGAGCATTTCCCCACCAGCCCCCGCTGGGCACCGGGCAGTCCTAAAAACGTTACTTCACTCCTTCACCCGCTGTTTTTTCCTCTTCCTCTTCTTGGGAGCTGCTCCTGGCTCAGTCCCCTCTCCTCGCTGCGGGGGCTCCTCAGCTGCCACAGGCAGGACGCTGCGGACAAGAGCGAACGGCTTGAGCCACGTGCCGAGGCCCCGCTCGCCACAGTACCACGGCTCCTGCCCTCTCCTCCTGCTATGGCCAGACCCCTCCATCTTCCCTCCTCCTGACATCAGGGAGACAGACAACACCCTCTCCCAGGGCACCCCGTAGCCCTGAGCCCGGCCATGGTCCCCCCAGAAGCTGCTGGAGGCAGGCAGAGCCCCCCCAGGCCCCTCTCACCTGGGGGCAGCCGCCCCCTCCCCGCACCGCTCCAGGACCGCCACAAAGAAGCCGTGGGTGAGCGTGGCTGCAGGAGAGGCGCGGAGGCAGCACTCCGCCCCGGGGAAGGCAGCGAGTCCTCGGCAGGGCCAGGAAGGGAAGGCGTTCACCAGCCTGCGGCGGGGGACGAGGGTCAGCGCCGAGCCCTGCAGCACCCCCGCTGTGCCCCCGCCGCATCCCCCCCCACCCCGCCACGCCTGGCGCACCTGAAGGCCGAGCCCCGCTCCTGCAGCACAGCGTGTACCACGTCCTCGTTCTCCTCCCGGTGCAGCGAGCAGGTGGAGTAGACCAAGCGCCGGAGAGCCGGGAAGCTCAGGGCATGGCTCAGGACCCTGCGCTGGAAGCTGGCCAGCGCCTGCAGCCGCTCAGGGCTGGGGGCAGCCTCCTCCCCCGGCACCCGGGTCACCATCCCTGCGGGGAGAGCGGCCGTGGCCGGGGGGCTGGGGGGCCCGAGCC
>VXBL01003155.1:29851-40229 GCA_013400195.1 Aramus guarauna
GGGGTCCCCGGGCCCGGCCCTGCACCATGGTCCCCAGGCCCGCCCACAGCGGGGAGGAGAGCAGCTGCCGGGCGGGGGGGGGCAGCACCGTCAGCCGGTCGCCGTGGTGTGGAGGGGTGTTGACGCTGTCAGTCAGTGGTGGTGATGCAGCACGGTGCGATGACGTCATGCAGGTTTCCTGGAGACTGGTGCCGCTCAGGCTGAGATTAAAGCTCAGCCCGGCCCCGGGCAGGACTCTGCTTCTGGGATGGGCTCTCCGTGCAGGATAAAGGACACCCCGGGTCAGCCCAGCATCCCTCTGACGCCTTGGGAACCCTCCCAGCATCACCTGACGTCATAGCTCAGCACCCCCAGCCGACTGACTCCAGGGAGCCCCGCGTCCCTAGACAAGCAGCAGTACCATTGCTTTGCGCAGTCTTGCCGTGACAGTACCGGCTAGCGTGGGTGCTGGCGATCGGTCGCGTTGTACCCGAGCGTTTGGGGTGTGAGATCCCCGCGTAAAACCACGTTAATCTGGCGGGCACGCCTCATGCCTAGTAACGGCGCGTTTTGTGCGCTAGCCTCTCGGCCGGCACGGGCCAGATGTGAATTTTGGTGCCGAGCCCCGGCAGCGGGTCCCAGGCAGCTGCGGTTAGCAGGACGGAGCGCCCGGAGCGGTGCCGCGCTCTCTGCAGGGTGGCCCGGCCGGGCCGTGCTCCCCGCTGTGCCCTCGCTGCCTCAGCCCGCGCCCCGGGCACAGCGTCCCACCCCGGCGGCCCCGCCTGTGGTTCCCCCCCGCCGCCTCGCGCCCCTCAGCAGCTGGCAGAGGCTGCAGACATCCCCCCGCCAGGGTCCGGCCTCTGCTGCCTGGTGAACAGCTCTCTGCAGCCGCTTTCCCCTCCTGGTAGCCCCTTGTGCCTCCACGGAGCGCTGCGGCTGCCCGCTCGGCTCCAGCTGCGGTCGGTTCCTCAGAGACGGTACCAGCTCACCGGACACAAACTCTATTTATTCAGAAGAAAGACAAGCCAGCAAAGACCCCGGACGCTCACAGCTCACGCTTTTCAGGCACGCGCTCCTTTCCACGGGGAGATCTTCGCAGGCCAGCCGTGTTTTAGGCTTCTGGGTCAGCCTGCCGGATCAGGATGGGGATTCCCAAGGTCAAGGCTGACATTTTATGCTCTTACAGGAGAGGGGAAGGACCCCCCCGTGCTGCTGCCGCTTCCTCTGCAGCGCCCCAGCTTCTGTGTGAGGACAACCCTGCACGCAGCCTGACGGCTCTGCTGCGGGCCCTCGGGACTCAGCCACAGCCCTTGCCGGCCACCGCCTCGTCCCGTGGCCAGGCTACGGCTTCACGGGTTCCTCGGGGGCAGGATGGTTGTAGGGCATGCGGGGGTGCCGGCTCGCGGCGGGCGCGGGCAGGATGATGGGGGGCGAGTAGGGCCCTCGCTCCGGCCAGCACAGGTCCATGATGGGGTAGAGCTGGCCCTGGAATTCCGCCTGGAAGGTGTAGATGGGGCTGAGCTCGTCAGGGTTGTCGGCGTTGTAGAAGGTCAGCTCGCCCTTCTCGTAGTGCAGGTAGATGCCGATGCGCTGGGGCCGGGCGGTCAGCGGCAGGGCGGCCCGTGGGGTGCTGAAGGCCTCATAGACCTTCCCTTCCTTCAGGCCGATGAGCCACACGCCGTTCTCAGGAGATTTGCTGAGCTTCCCTTTGCGGCTGACCGTGCCCTTGATGATGCCCACGCGCCAGTGGTTCCTGGTGCCCACAATCACCTCCCAGTAGTGCTGGCCGCAGGAGAAGCCCTTGCAGGTGAGGATGCAGTTGCTGGAGTCGAAACGCTTGGGGTTGCTGTCCCGGCGCTGGTACAGCCCACACTGCACCACCGTGTCGCCCTTGAAGAGCTCCAGGAGGGGATGCGCTGTCACCGGGTCCAGCTTCAGCGTCTCTGGAGCTAGAAGGAAAGCACGCAGGCTCCAGGCTCAGTAGCAGGCAGGGGTGAGAGCCGCAGAAGCTGGCGCTGCTGAGCTTTAAGCAGCTGGAGCCTTTTGCCAGAGCCGGCACGAGACACGGCCAGGCGCTGGCTCCGGGAGCTCTGCTGGGGCGAGGAGCGCACAAACAGAGCGGGACAGAGGCCGGGGCAGCGCGACGCTGGCTGGGCAGCCTGTCCCACGCAACGGTAAGCCGGGGCGCCGGCGGGGCAGGGCGGTACCTGGCAGGACACGGCGGTGCAGGCGCTTCCACACGGTCATCTTGATGTCGTCTTGGTGGAAACCTGGCTTGAAGGACACAGGGCTAAAGATGCCATCGCCAGGGTGCAGGCTGGGGAGCTCTGACCTGGAAAGACACGGGCAGCCTGTGACACAGGTGACGGGGACGGCGTGTGACCTCTTCTCACCTGGCTGCTGTGTATGGTGGAGCCACTGGTGTCTCGCCAGCTCCTCCTGCCCTCTCCTGGGGCTGAGTGTGTGGCTCTGGCTGGGGCTGTCCACCACAGCAGCAGTGTCCGTGCGAGGCTGCCCCAGCCGTGCCCTCCCTGGTGCAAAGGCACTGCCGTCCCGTTGATGCTGTGTGCTGCTGGGTCCCACCACTCACCTGAACTGGGAGGAGCCGTATTTCTGGAAAACACAAGAGAAAGAGTCGGTGGCGGGAGACCGACGGAATCAGTCAGTCTCCGCACCTCCTCTGCGTGGTCACAGCTCCACACATCTGTGTGCTGGGCTCGTGAGGCCAAGGCTGTCCTCCCGTGGGAGAGCTAAGGGCATTGCCCCTTCTGGAGGGCAGGTCTCTCCCATCGGACAAAGCCCTGGCTGGACAAAGGGCACCTGCATCTCACTTCTCGTGGTGCCCCAGCTACGCTTGCAGAGAGTTCCCACTGCCCAGGGCAGGGCTCAGGGCTGTGAGCAGTGGGCTGAGGGCTGGAGGGCCTGGCTGACCGTCACTGCCTTCATTAGCGAGTGCACTCACCCGGATGAAATCAAGCTGGCTTTCATTGCTGAGTTCTTCCAGAGCCGTCTGCATCTCCTTAAGCCTCTGCAGGGCGTCTGATGTCTGCTTGACCTGGGACTCGATGGATGTGATGAGCTGGGCTGCCTTCCCCTCAATGCTCTCCAGGAAGGTGGCCTTCTCCTCATCGATGTACCTGTGCAGCTCCTGGAATTCCTTCCGGATCACCCACTTGAAGACATCCGCCTCGTTCTGCCGGGGGACAGCAGGCGGCTGCACAGGGCTGCCTTGCTCCGTCTCCTTCACCCACTTTTTGGGTTCAGAGATGCCACCAGCAATGTCAACGTGTCCCTCTACTGGCTTTCCAAATAAAGAGCAGCTCTTCACGGCAGGCTAGATGATGTTTCATCCTGCTGTCCTCACCACCACAGCACCCTTGCCTTACACCTCTCCTTCCCCAGATTTTGGTTTCCTGATGTCCCAAGTAGCTTCATCAGAGCCTCGAAAGAGCTCTTGGATCCCTGTGCTCCCAGGGAACAACCTGTGTCCTGGACTAAGGGGGAGAAGAGTGCAGCTCCACTTTCATTGGGGCTAAGCCCTTCTGAGCAGCCTCACTGAGAAGTTTTGGGCTCAGAAGGGATGCCAGGAGGTCCCTTGGAGGTGCCTGCTGCATGGGAAATGGGCATGCAGCTAAACCAGGTATAAACTCAATGTGAAACCAACGGCATTGCTCTGACTGGGAAGCCTGCTCCGAGTGGGGTCCTCTTATCTCCCCATCTCCAAGGACATTGGGTCAAACCAGCTCTGAGTGATGCTCCTGCTAGGACACTTGGTGAGGGTTACGTCACCCTTCCTGAAAACAGTTCTATGTTTAAGCCTCGAGTTTTGTGGAGAACATGAACCTCAGGGAACAGAGTGGCAGATAAGCCCTGTCTGCTATCCCAGGGAAAGGGGAAGAGAAGAAGAGGAGTAGAGGAGGTGAGCTGGGGAGACCCAGGAGCAGAGGTTGCTCCAGGGGCTGTGTGGGACACAAAGGACTCGGGGACACAGGCTCCCTCGGCACATGGCACTCACCGCGATGCGGCTTTTGTTGTTGATGAGCTTGCTGAAGTGTTCATCCAGGTTCTTCTTGTACTGGTGGACATCGGTCAGCAGCACAGACAGGTCCTCCTGAAAAGACAGCACCTCTGGAGGAGGGACTCTGTGGCAGCCTCCTTGACCACAGGAGCACGTGGCCCTTGGAAGCCATGTTCTCCTAAGTTTTCTCTAAGCTTTCTGGGGCCCTGCATGTCCTGCCGATCTTCTCTCTTTTGACCTAGAGGATTCGGGGTTGCCAGAGGCAGGAGAGCACTCAGAGCATGGCCCCGATCTGGATGCTACTGACCAAGTACTGCCAGGAGCACCACGTCTCCACTCCCATTCCCGACCCTCCGTATCTCATACCCCTTGGCTGCTCCGCACCAGGCAAGTGGGTACCAAGCAGCTACAAACCAGCACCATGCTGGCGGCACCCTCCCGGCGCCGGTGCCGGGAGCTTGGCTGTGGCAGGAGCATTTCTGTTGCCTTCTGCTCTTATCTCCCCGGTGTCAGGAGTGGAGGGGACGAGGGGCCCTGTGCTTTTCCATTCCTGGGGCTTTCATGTGATGCTGGGTAGGGGATGCCAGCTGTTTGCTCTGCCTGGCTGGGGCTCCTGTTTCCCTGCCTCCCTGCTCTCCTGTGGCACCTCGCCTCAGCCCTTATCTCCAGACTCTTTTTGATGGTATTTGGAAACGGTCTTGAAAGGCCCCGCTGCCGCTTGCTGACTCCTGGCTCTCTCCACCACGGTTCAGCCACCAAAACCCTGAGCCCTCTCAGCTGGGGACGTGCTCAGCTGCCCCACAGCCCAGGGACCCTGCCCCACATCTGGCTGCGCTGTGGGTCCGTGCTCCCCACACCGGCATCATTTCCAGCCTGTCCGTTGAAGGAGAGGGGACATTTGGCCAGCAAGCACTGCAGGTGCCCTAACACCCACCCCAGGAGCCCTGTCCGGCCCCCTGCCAACCTTCATCCGACAGTACGTGGTAGAGATGGGGGTGATCTTGTGCTGGCGGTGGTTGCCGATGGTGCCACACAGTCCGCAGATCACCTCTTGGTCGGCCTCGCAGAAGAGGCTGAGGGGGTTGTGGTGCGTTGGGCAGGACTCTGGGGTGGGCTCTGTCTCAACCCGGCTCTGCAGCGCCTCGATGACGCGGGCCAGCGTGACGTTGGGTGGCGAGGCGCTGCAGTCCACTGTTTGGCGGCACACGGGGCACAGGAACTGCCCGTCCAGCTCTCCGGAGAGTGACACCACGCAGGATTTGCAGTACGAGTGCCCACACTGCAGCATCAGGGGCTCCTTGAAGACCTCCAAGCAGATGGGACAGAGGAGCTGGTCCTCCAGCTCGTTGATGCTCATCTTCCGAGCCATCCTGCCACCTTCCCGCACAGATCTGGCCAGGGAAACGGGTGGGGGATCAGTCCTGTTCCAAGAGCAAGATAAGCAGACATGAGTAAAGATGGAGCTCAGCACCTGGGGAAAGCAAAGGAGACACCTCCACCTCCCCCTGCCCCCCAGCAGCAGCGCAGGCAGTTGCAAACTCATTGTTAGGCTCCTTGCAAAGTCTGAGATACGTGTTTTAACCCACGATGGGCTCTGGGCATGTGAGACCACACCTGGCCATGCCTGCTGCATCTGCCTGAGGTGTCAGAAGTCACCACCAAGCTGTTCCCACCTGGGGCCTTTGCCTGGCGGGGGTGTCAGACTGCAGCCCAGCTCGGGGCTGACCAGCCTGTGTGTCAGCACAGGACACAGAGCCGAGAGGGGGTTTCTGCTGAAACGTTCCAGTATTGACCCTGGCCTGCGTGAATTCCTACAGATCTCTTTGGGCTCATTGTCTCAGTCATGGACATCCTTGGAAAGACTGGCATTAGCTCAAGTGATGCATCTAACCAAAAGCAGAAGGAAACCATAAAGAGCACATTTATCTAGGAGACAGGGACAACCACCACGCAGCAAACACCTGTGAGGCTGGCTTCAACCGACACAGGGGCTGGGAAGCTGAGGCACAGCGCGCAGGGCTGCGACTGCAGCTCACCCCCTTGAAATGCACTGCAGTCTCTGGCCCCCGCAGCAGTCCCAAATCTGGGCCAGCACCCCCAAGAGACACGAGCCAAAATCCCTGCCTCTCCTGCGACCCTGGGGGCTGCACGTGGCCAGCCTATTGAGCTGTAAGGTTCGTGCAGCATCGCCTCTCCCCCTGTTCCCAGCACTGTGGGATGTAACCGCCGAGATCCCGGGCAAGTCAAAGACATGACCTGAAGTCAAAGAAAATAAACCTGAAGTCAGAGGCCTGGTGATTTTCCCTGTGGACGGGGCAGGCTGTGACCTGAGCTCAATGTATATCATACATTGCCGTAGGAGCTCGGCAAATCAGGGGCTGAACGTCAGCCTGTGGCACGTCAGGCACTGTAGGACCCCGTACGGGGGAACCGGCATCAGCTGCTCCCTCTGCTCACACAGAAACACCTCCCGGAGACCCAAATGGCAGCGTCCCGCTGGCCACACCACTCACGTGCCCTGCACTGCTTCCTCCTGGCCCGGGCTCAGGCTCTGCTCGTCCTGGCGCGCTGAGCCCGATGGATGTCACTCGGCTGCTCCCGATCCAGCTGAAGATTTCGACCCCGTCGGAGGGCAGAGGAGGCAGGCGGTGGGACTGGCAGCCCCTCGGTGGGATGGGGAGCCCAGCCGCTCCCCTCCTGCGGCCTGAGCCCCGCCGGGGATGTCCCTGCTCGCCGGCTGGCGGGGGGACGTCCTCTTGTCCCCCTCTCCTGCTCTGAGGGCGGTGACGCACCTCCCCGAAGGGCTGCCCACCGCCCGCCGCGCAGGATCGGGCACACGCGTCATATGACTGTGTGGGCAGGAGCCTTGATAAGAGCCGGACGGTGTTTGCCTCCCTGAGCGGCCAGTCTCCCCGCATCCCGCTGGGCTTTCACCCGTCGGCACTGCTCGGGTCAGCAGAAACTTCACCAAAAGAGCAGAAGGAAACCCAGAGCGTCGCTCCTCCGGCGTGGGGCAGGGCACGCGCCCCTTTGTCTGACTGTGCAAAAAATGGTTTCTGGTATAATTACCCTGGGTTCACGGAGGTGTTTGGCTTACAGCCGGGGGTGAGGACGGCTTCCCAGGCCGGCGGGGGCAGCCTTGGGGCCACCCGGGGGGCGGGGGGAGCAGAGACTGGGGGTACAGGATTAGCCCGGGGGTCCCGCCTCAGCCTCACGCCGAGGGTCTGCGGCCGCAGCAGGGGAGGGAGGTGCAGCACCCGTTCCCCGGGGGCTGGCGGGGGGACGTCCCCCCCTCCGAGGGGCCTTTCCTCAGGCAGGCAAGCCCCGGGCCCGGGCCTGTGGGTGCGGTGCTGGGGCTGCTGCCGGCGCCCCGGGGGAGATGGCGGCCCCGCCCTGCGAGCAGACACGCCCGGCGGGACAGCCCGGGGCTCGCTGAGGCGCCAGTGCCCGTGGGAGGCTGCTCTGCCGCGTGCGGGCCGAGGGGAGGGGGGTGCGCTGCGAAAGCGCGGGCCGTGTCGCATCGCCCATTGGCCGATAGCTGCGCAAGGGGCGTGTCCTCCCCGAGAGGCGTGGGAGCGGGGCTGTGAAGCCGCGTGCGGCGCTGCGGTCGCTTGTCCGAGCGGGACGGGCTGAAGCCGCAGAGCGAAGCGGGCGGGGGGAGCAGCGAGGCGGTGGGAGCAGCGAGGCGGTGGGAGCAGCGAGGCGGTGGGGCAGCGAGGCAGTGGTGCAGCGAGGCACGGCTGGCAGATGGCAGAGCACAAGGCGCGGGCCAGGCCCGAGGAGGGGCAGCGCGAGGCGGGGCAGGACCACGGTACGGGCCGCTTCTACTGGGTGGTGCGGTCCCGGGACCTGCAGGACCTGACCGGCGATGGAGGCGTGCGCAAGCAGGAGCTGCGCCCCGGCACCGGGCAGGCCGTGCCCCAGAACGCCTCCGTGGCAGGTACTGCGGGGGTGCGGGGCCGGGGGTGCTGGGCAGGCCGAGCTGCCCGTGGGCCAGGGCCCGTCCCCCGGTCACAGGGCCCGCCCCGTCCTTCATACCTTCCCTTTAGCGTGAGATCGGAACAGGAATTTAAAAGCGCTTGTATCGTACAGGAGTACGTCTTTCTGTTTCGGAGACTATCAGCTCTCCCTTATCAGTGTTTTAGTACTTGGGATACTCTGTTTAACTTCTTGTGGCTGACAGATTAACTCAGAGGACATCCTAACCTTGCGAAAAGCAGGATTTGCAGGTCCCGCCTGTGCTCACAGGACGGAGAAGAAGTTTGAGGCTGAAAGTGGGTCCCGAAGTGCAAAGGCCGGGTGCTGTGCCCAGGGCAGCCCCTTACAGCAGGTTCCCAAACCTAAGGTGGGAGCCGGAGTTCCCCACGCCGTGCCCAGGAGAGCGGCAGAGCTCAGAGGGGCACGTTTTCCCCTTTGTTTCTCTTTCCAGGGCTCCAGCTTCGATTAGGAAAGGCTTTGTCACGTATTTCTGCGGATAATTGGGGCGTTTTAATTTCTACAGCTGCAGTTTCCAGTTCTTAAAAACACAAAATCGCATCTCTTGATTAGATGGGGATCAGAACTGTGAAGCAGCTGCTTTATCTGGTGGTGATGTTAAAACGCAGTTAACGCCGCTCACCTGCTTGGATGGGACCAGGTTTTTGGTAGAAAACACAAGGTGCTGCCTCTGCTGTTCTGCAGCAGAAGGAAAAAAAGAAAAGGAGAGTACGAGGAGGGGGTTGCGAAGCCAGCTCCTGGTGTGCTGTTGATGGTACTGTGACTCTTGTTTTTGTCTCCTCCTTGCTTTGGGCTGCACAGTGAAGTACTCTGGGTACCTGGAACACGAGGACAAGCCCTTCTGCACAAACAAGTGCAGGAAGTCTCTTGAGCTGATGAAACTCGGAAAAGGTGGGTTTGAGCTGAAGAGTTTGTCCTGGGACTCAGAGTTGTAAAGACCAGCCTGTTAAAGGCATGTCAATTTAAATTCAGTTTAGTATCTTTAGGTTATTTGAAACCTTTAAAGCTCGTTAATGGAGTCCGGAAGCCCTCCTGCTTCCCACGGGTGCTGGTCAGTCTGGATCGATCGCTGCCCCACTCGCCTGCAGGAGTGAGCAGCCGTGCCCGTGCCCGTGCCGGCAGCCCTCGTGCTTGCTGCCTGCCCTGAAGCAGCTGCTTGTTTTGGTGTTTCCAGATGGCCTGAGAGGAGATGTGGCTGTTCGCTGCGTGCCTGGGCCCACAGCAGGCTGCCTTGGTAATCTGTAACGGTGCAGTCGACCAGTGTAGCTGCTGAGAGATGAGCTACCAAGGATTTTTTTTTTTCCTCCAGACTAGGAGAAATTAGTACTTGATGTCTGAGGGGGATTCCAGGTTTGCAATTCTCATGACCTTCCATTTCTTGTTGTGACAGACATTACGCTGTGGGGCCTGGAAATCGGCCTGCTGACGATGAAGAAGGGAGAAGGAGCAATATTTGTCTTCGAGCCGCCTTATGCCTATGGGCGGTTTGGCTGTCCTCCTCTTATTCCCCCGAATACCACAGTCGTGTTCGAGGTGGACCTGCTGGACTTCCTGGACTCGGAAGAATCCGACACGTTCTTTGAGTTGACTGCTGTGAGTTGCCTTAAAGTTTGACACCTAAATCTGGAGGCAAAACCTTTGTTTTTCCTTCCAGTTGCTGTTGCTCACGTATTCGGTACGTTTAGCTTAATCGCAGGCGCGGTTACCCAGACCCTGGTACAAACACGTGCCCTTTAATGCTGCCCCTGCACGCCGGGCTCCGTTTGCACTCCCGTACGGAGGGAGAAGCTGGGTGCCGCCTTTGTTTGCTCCCCTGTGCTGGAGTCAGTGGAATGACTTCCATTTATCTTGAGCTTTACAAGAAACCTCATGGTTTCACTAGAGGGCACCAGCTTCCAGAAATTTCTCTTTTGGAACAGTAATGAGCTGTCTGTAAAAATCCCGCTCAGTCTGCAGCTTCCAAGTGCCCCCCCCCCCAGCCCCCCCCTTTGTCTCTGCTGCTTGGCTGCTCTCCCAAGTGCTCCTTCACTGCTCGCTTTCCTCCCTGGCGAGTTACGGTGTTAGTGTTAATTCCCCCTTTTCATGTAAAGGGCTTTGGGCTGTGGTTGTGGGTCAGTGAGTGGGGCACAGGCAGCAGCCTTGGTGGTGGGGGCCCCTCTTTCCCTCCCGCTGCGGCACTGGCCGGTTTTCCGCGCGCGGCCCTGCGAGCGAATCGCGCTTGTCGCAAGCGAGCTTGGTCCCCTTCTTGCCGGTTGCCCGCCCTTTCTGGCTAACTGGCCTCTCTCTGTGAGCAAATTGAAACTTGCAAACTCAGGAGAAAACCTGTCCCTCGATTTTTATATTTTTTTTATTATTGTCAGGACTTTTTTTTTTTTTTTTTTTTTT
>VXBL01003155.1:40243-67877 GCA_013400195.1 Aramus guarauna
TTTTTTTTTTTTTTTTTGGTTTGCTGGTTGATGTCTTGTGTGGGTGTCAGGCTGGTCCCGGAGCTGGCCTCAGGGTGCCACGCTGGGTGATGCTGAGCCACTGGAGCCTTTCCATCAGCTTCGCCTTTTGTGCCAGCAATAGCGTTTGTGTTAATTCTCTCCTCCCTGCTAAGCTCTCAAATTCCTGCTTTTTTTTCCCCTCCCCTGGAGTCCCTTTGGTCCTGGTGAGCTTCCTGCCCTGACTGGTCGGGCTCCTCACCAGGAGTTACCGGCACAAGAACAGCGGCGTGTTTTGGCCCGGCCAAGGGAGATGCCACGTGGTGATGTCCTGGCTGGACGCTGCAGGGCAACGCCTGGCTCCTGCTCTGTGAATGGAAGGGGACTGTGCAGGACTGTCCTGTCTGAGCTCTCTGCTTGTTTTCTTTTCTTTGAGCTGAAATTCAGGTCCTTCTTTATACAGGAGCAGCAGGCTACATATCCACTAGAAAAGGTGTTGAAAATTGCAGATGTGGAGAGAGAGTTTGGCAACTACCTCTACCGTAAGCAGCACTTCAGGAGCGCCAAAGACAGATACAAAAGGGTACGACACCAGAAAAAACGTGGTTTTCGTCGTGCGAAGCTGTGAAAGCAGTGATTATTAAGTGCTAGCTCACCATAACAAGTACAATTTAGAGATCAAATAACTTCATTACATTTCCCAGGCATAGTTTGTTATTTAAGAACGGATCTTAGACACCTGCTATTGTGTGAGCAGCTGTGGTAAACGGAGGAGGAGAAGGATTTGGCAGAAATAGGCAGAACCCTTTTCCTTCAGGCTTGCTCCCTGTGGGATGGGAGAGTACAGCTCCACGGCTGTGGGAGCCCCGAGCGGGTTGCTGGCTGACTGCTGGCCTGGGCCCTCGCAGGTCAGCTTTTGCTGAGAGATGTTACGGTGCAGCAAAGCCTTGTGTTGCAGCCACGTGCTGATTGATGCTTTGAGAAGAAATCTAGAATCCCTTTGGTCTGGAAATGGACATCACTGGCACAGTGGGCATTCTTAACTTTTATTTTTTTAGCCTTTCGGTTGGGAATCGCAGAGTAGTTGAGGTTGGTGGGACCCTCTGGGGGTTGTGTGCTGCAGCCCCCTGCTGAAGGAAGGTCCGCTGCAGGAGGTTGTCCAGTGCTGTGTCCGTTCAGGTTTTGAACATCTCCAAGGATGGAGACTCCACAACCTCTCCAGGTGGGGAAGTACTCGGTTATTGCCAAACTGGAATGCATCTGCCCTTGTTTCAGAGGTAGTGAGGTTTTGCGAGATTTTTCTTCCCTCCATTCAGAGTTGCTTTTTCATGGTATTTTTGTAACAAAAATAAATTGTCTTTCTCCCTGTAAGATTTATCTTCCATCCTTGTCCTTAAAATCTGAGTCCTGGGTATAATTTTCTTTCATTCTGCTGCTTTCAAGTTCCTTGATGGGTTCTTAAACCTCGGTCTTACAGCTGAGCTGGCTAGTCGTGCTGATAATGCCATGCAGTATATTTAGAGTTTTGATTATTACTATTTTTAACTGACCTAGGTAAACAGAAACATGGATGTAGCTGTATGATGAGATGGATTTCTCACTTCCCGAACAAATTTGTCATGCACTGGTTCTTTTTCCCTGTCTGCTCAGGCGCTCTCCGTTCTCAATCGCAGCCCTTCCGACGAAGAAGAGCAGCGTCACATCAATGCTTCCAAGTTGCTGGTGCTCCTCAATCTCTCCATTACTTACCTGAAGCTGGAACATCCTGCCAGAGCTCTGGCATATGGGGAGAAGGCCTTGAAGATTGACCCAAGGAGCGCCAAAGGGCTGTTCAGGTGTGGCCAGGTGGGCAAAAATAAATTCCTCTGGTAGCCACATCAAGGAATACCTTCAAATGAACCAGGGAGAACCACTAAATTCTGGGCCAGGCCTCCGGGTTTGTCTGCATCTGACTTTTAGGAAAACCTGGTGCTCTGTTAATCCGTCACGTGGTTCTTTTCACGGGGGATTCCCGAGCTACCTGGATCTGCCTCGGAGATGCTTGTGGCTGCACATGTTGGAGTCCTGAGGAATGGCAGTAAGTCTATATTTACCTTGTGACACATCTGTCTTCTTTCAATGGCAGGCTTGTCTCTGCATGACAGAATACGAAAAAGCTCGGGATTTCCTGATCAGAGCTCAGCGCATCGCGCCATTTAACGAGGATATTAACAATGAGATGAAAAAGTTGGCAAGGTGAGAGAACTCCTTTCCATCCCTGTGTCAGAGAGAGTACTTAGACAGGCTGGAACACCTGCTCAAAAATATTTAAAATGTTTTTTTTAAAAAAAAAACAAAAAAACAAAAAAAACCCAAACCAAGAAAAAAAAGCCCATCACAAAGTAGTGACTTGGGAAAATGCAGCAGGTTTCTCTTAGTGTGGGCACAGCTGATTGGAACACTTTGCAGGCACAGTGGTTCCCGGTGAGGTGAGAAGCTGAGAGCGCCCGCTCTTTCCCTGGATTTGGCTGGGGGGATGTGTGTGTTACGTTCCGTGTGGGTAGGTGGGGCAGGCAGGGAGATGGGCTGCTGAAATGCCTCAAAACCAATGAAATGCGCTAGGTTAACGTTCAAGCTGATAATGTTCTGGATTAATAAGTATGATTTTCATTCCTTTTAAGATGCTTTGGTTAACCGCAGCAGCTCTTCTGTGCGGCAAGTGCTTCAGTGTCCAATGCTACAAACGCTAATGTTTGTCAAAAGTGAATTTCTTGCTGTCTTGGAGGTAATAAGTGAGCAATCCTGAAGGTAAACTTTCCCTTTGCCTGCAGGCTGCATACAGCACAATCCTGCCAGCTTTAGTCATGCCCTAGCCCCACCAAAACATGACTAATGCTAGTCTCTGCCCTCCTTCTCTTCCCTTTGAAACTGGCAAAAGCACTAGCTGGTTCCCAAAAGCATGTGCTGTACTTCTGGCACTGTTGGTGGACACAGAAGACCACACAGTCCCCAGCTTCAGAGATCACAAAGCAGCCCTTGAATACAAACCCTCTTCTTCTGTGCATCACCACTAGGCATTTGCAGAAAGGTTTGTAGGGAGCAGTAACAGCTCTTACTCGAGTAGTTGGTGCGACTGGAAAAGCCAGTCTCGTGGGCTGAGTGCCTTCACCAGGTAAGGATTTGGTAGAGGGCTGCCCTTGCACATCGATGTCCTGTACAGCCACGTCATCTTCAATAGTCTGTGACAACACCAAGTCTTCAAACGTATTCTGTTACTTCTGAAAAGGACAAAGAACTCAAAGGCCGTACTAGCCGCTGGTCTGGAAATCTGAAATAAATCACTTCTGTTCACCCTGATGTGCCTCTGGGTCCGTAGCTGCCAAAATGCTGGGTGAGCACGTTACGAACTAGATCTGGGCGGCTGGCTAGCTGCGCTTGGAGGCTTGGTCTGTGGTAGCGTCAGCGGCCCGTGGAACAGTGCTAACGTCCTGGGTCTGGAAGCCTCATGTGTTCCCTTAGACTCGTTGGCAGGTAGAGGAGAAATGTTGCTAATAATGTTGAGGTTGTGCTGCCAGGAAGCAGCGAGGCATTCTGCCTTCGGGGAAGCAGCGGGCAGGCTTGTCGGCTCCGACTGTGGAGATAGCAGCGTGTACAGCTAACGTGTGTCGGTAAGCTGAGTACGTGTTAAGCCACTGTTGTCTCAGAGTTTCTGCTTCAGTGCCACTTAAAATTGGTGGTTTTTTTTTTCTTTGTTTTTACTATGACAAAGAATGGAAGTAGTATAAAATAGATGAAGACAACATTATCGGGGGTTGTTAATTACGCCATACCTCAGTCTAGATCCTGTAATGTTGCCAAACTGCCTTGCCTGAGAAAACTCGTAATGTGATCTGGTGTACGCTTCAGAAATAGAATATGAATCAAAATCTTGTTCTGAGAGGCTTTTCACTTCCTTACTGAGTGCATTTATACTTTACAAAAAGGAATGTTGTGTGTTAATCAGTAGCTACCTCTTGCCGTCTAAAACAAAACTGTGGAAAGCATCTGTTTAACAGCTGAACCGGGTTCTTGGCAGAATTCACTTTGGAGGAAAACCAGGCAGAATCCAGGGTGAGGATTTTGTGGAACCTGTGTCCGGTACCAGCTGCAGGAGTCTGGTTGGTGCAAATTCTGCTGCTGCATTTGGCATTTTATTGGAAGGCTTGCGTTGCGTCAAATCCAGAACAAGATGGGGTTGTTCCAACGTCTGGCGTGAATCCGTGCCCCCAAACGAGGGGCCCTTGGATTTCCTGCTGTGGTAGGCGTGGGAGCGCCCCATCCACAGTCTAGGTGGGCATCCCTGATCTACCCAGCGTGGACAGTTGTGGCAACGTCTGTCTGAGACTTAACAGAAGGGACTTGCTGTGCTGGGATGTCACTGAACAGAACACCTGGAGGTTCTGGACCCAGGGATGCCGATGGTAGGAGCTGAGGGAGCATTAGCCAGTGTCACGCTTGTGCTGTTTCTGGTGTGTTGCGACAAAACCCTTTTGCTTCTGACCTTCTGTGGTAGCAGATGCAGGAAAGCCGGCTGTGCGGCAGCCATCGATCACTGGGACGGTGCCCAGACTGAGTCACCCGCTGGCTTGGTGATTCCTCACCAGTGAGACCTGGCTGCCAGCAAGGTGAGAGCACAGGGTGCAGAGGACACTGTGCTTGAAGAAGCAGCAGTGAAAATGGAGCAGGCCAGGAAGCTGGTGCTGTGCTAACGTGACACTGAATGGAGGAGGAAGCATCTGGCCTGTCATCCACTTAGTTCGGACACAAATCCCTGCTGTCTCCTACCCATCCTCTGCCCAAATTCGGTGTCAGTGGTAGACATCCTCGAGTTAGGGCACTTGGACAATGTCTTCTGCTGGGCACTGGAGGAGCACAAGGAGTGGCACAAATGAGGAGATGCCAAACTAGACCACAGGATTCAGGTGGGGGTTCCTCTGCATTGTCACGTGGCTACCAAAAGTCAAATGGTCTACTTGGTTAATAGTCACCAGCAGAGCAGAGACCCAAGGTACGGGGCTAAGGCACAGTGTTGGTAGCTCTCCTTCCCTGACGTGGCAGAAAGGACGGCTTGGAGGAGCTGCCTCTGTTAGCAGCACGCTGTTATGTTAAGTTATTGTATTTATACGTTAATAAAAATACCTGTTTTCTGGTTGTGGCGCTGACGGTTGGGCAGGCAGTCCACACCCATGACACCATGCTGTGCTCTACTTTGCAGCTGCTACAGGAACTACATGGAGAAGGAGAAAGAAACGTGCCTCCGAATGTTTGCCTCTCTCAACGCTTCTTCTCACTGACCAGAAGTAAAGGTAATCCAGTTGGGAAAAAGGCTGAGGTCTCCCAAAACCTGTGTCATGTCCGAACTGTTTTCAGGTGGGGAACCTGCTTCTCTGCTGCGTGGGAGGATTTTTGAAGGCAAAATGTAAGGTAATGGGAGTGTGTTGAGGGGAAGAGGCAGGATGGTGGGATGAAAGGCTGCTGCATCATCGGCTTGGGGAATCTTTCCTGCAAGGCAGCCTGGCGTGGGACAGGCACCTGAAACTGGCAGCGCTGGAGTAAATTTGGGTTTGTTGTTTCCTGTGCTGCTCATCCCAGCTATTCCTTGTCAGAGCCAGGGGGAGAAATAGCTGTGTAGTCTTGTTTCTCTGCCAATTAAAAGAAACAAAAAAAAATTGTTCCTGTCAAACTTAAGAATTGGATTTCCTCCTCCCCTCCAGCGCTTCTGTCTGGAGCTGTTGGAATGCCTTACTTCAGAAAAATCTAAATATTTTATTTCTGGGGGTTTTTTAAATATTAAAAAAACCTGTTGGTATAGAAGATTTCAAATAGATGTTTTGGACTCTTTAAAGCTTTAAATCTTCTAGCAAAATTGATGGGTTTATAAATGCACAAAGGCTCTTTGATCTTTTTTTTCTTTTTTTTTTTTTTTTTTTGTGAAAACCTTGAGGGTGTGTAAAGGGGAGCGGAAATCTTCACTGGTCTCTTGCCTCACGGTAAACCCTAGGGAAAGAGTTGCAGAAAATGACAGCAGCCTTCTGTCAGAAAGCATCACCAGCTCAGGGCTGTCAGTTTGCTGCTGTTCTCTCTCATGCAATACAGGCAGTACCTCTTCCACTTGCAGAAAATGAGTACTGGCAGCCTTTCCAGCAGCAGCAGCGCAAGTGCAGGGTGCAGGTCTGGTATTTTAAGGTTGGCTCTTTTGTCCTGTGCTTGTGAGGAAGCTAAGGTTGTATTTGAGGAAGAGGTTTGATTGAACGGCTGCTCCCTAATGCAACACAACCCTCTTCGCTGAATGTGCCTCCCTGCTGTAGCCTTTGCCCTTCCCACCGCCCTGTGCCCCGTTCTGGGCTGGGCATGTTGCTGAACTGCCTCGGAGCACAAATCCTGCCCTGGGTTCAGAACAAGAGCGCTCACATCTGTTAGCAGGTACCTACCCTTGGGCAAGTGGCTGTGAAAGGGGATTTAAACTGGTGAGCGGTCTTGCCAGCGTGCGCAGGAAGTCTGTGGCTCCGGACTTGGCAAGGAGGCTCTGGTTCTCCGCTTGCTGAGTTTCAGAGCCTTGCAGTTTGGAAGCGTGTAGGAGTTGGGTTTCATGTCGTGAGGGTGGCACGTAGCGGTGCCTGACCTGGGAAGCTTCTTGTGTCGATCTGCACATCAGCTGGTGCTGCTTTGTAGGGGCAACTCTGAACGAGTGCAGTGATCTGCTGGGTCACCAGGCAGGTCCTCCACTGCTGGAGGACCCCTTTTTCCCAAAAAGATGCTGACAAAGATGCTGATTTCCAGGCAGTTGGTGTAACGGCACGTTGTGATCGTTGTAAGTAAAACAGTGTCTTCGGTTAGTGGCGACTGAGAAGTGCAAAGGGGAAAAAGAGAAACCTCTGCTGGAGGCTGGAGTTCTCCTGCCTTACCCAGCTGATGGACAGCTGTCAGTCAAAAAGATTTCTAACTTTTTTTTTTTTAAATACTGTAACTAAAAATCAAATTTAAGCGTTCCGTACAAACATAAGTCATTGAGACGTACAGAAGAATCTACTGTTAATTCATTGCAAGAAAGATACCCTGCTGGAGCAGGGTCTTGCAGGGCCTTACGCTAACTGGAGGTTGCTTTGCTGCTGCATCTTACTTAAACCGTTAATTGTGTATTCAAAGAGGAGCAAAGCAGTTCCAACTAGAGCCCCTGCTGTCCATCAAAGGCACTGCTGATTAGTCAGACCCGAGGCAGAACATTCTCCAGTGTTTTCTGACAACTTTGTACCGGCTCAGTTTAGGGTAAGCTGTATTTGGTTGGGCTGGCAGACCTGCTTCATCCTTTCTGTCTCGGGCATTTAGCGAGTAGATGGCATGTGCGCGCTGCCGGTGAGCTCGTGTTTAACGATCCAGTGGGATCACAACAGTTATGGAAGACTTTCCGATATACCAGCTGGCAGGTGCTCCTGAAGCAACCTGACCCGTCCCCCAGCTTGCGAGCTAAATGGCTCAGAGCTGTAGTTGGAGCATTTTCTCCCTCCTGGCACACTGCTACATCCGTCCCCCTGCTTCAGAGCCCCTGCCCAGGTGGGTTTGCTGTATCTTTTGGTGAGTTGTACAGTGGTTGCTCTGTTACAGGGACAAATGGTTCATTTCTCTCTACTGAATAATCCCGGGCTTTGCGTACCGGCAGTCAAACCCAGACGCACGAGTATCTTCGTTCCGCCTGGTATTTCTGCGTCCCTCGCACTCCCCTCTAACTGACACAAACAACATCTTGTACAGAGCACGTTTTCTTTCTTTTTAACGGAGTTTCAGGTCAAGATAAATATTTTCTTTGGTGAAATGCAAGGCCACTTGTGATGCTTCCTGGAGGAATTAAAAAATACTCAGAGGAAGAAATGGAAGCATGAACGCTTTCTTAAATCTTTCTTAAATCCTTGCATATGCGGTGGCTTGGGTCTCGTGGTTACCCCTGTTTGGGTTATTTGTCTGCCTCTGTACACCTTGGGCGCGCAGCATGTGTTGAGCCAGGTTAGCTGGGACGTGCATAGCGGAAAGTCCTCCTCAGCGTCCCCTAAACTGCAGGATGAATGGGGTGGGGGGCAGAATTTCTTATCATTGTGTTGCTGTGGTCCTTCATGATCAAGAGAACTTAATCATGAGGAGTGGGGACGAATTCCCTAGAAATGGATTTTAGCAGAGGGTCCTTGGTGATAGTTTCATCCCAGAAAGATGAATCTCCGAGCTTTTTTTTTTAGTATTACTATTGTTAAAGGTGGGCCAAAGTTGAAAACTTGCCTCTACGGCGTATCTCGGCTCAATACGCAGGAGAAGCCATCTCAGTAGTTGAGAGCGCACAGGGAAGTGTTCCAGCGAAAACAAACAATGCTGAAATTACGACAGGAAACTATGACACTGAGGTCAAACTCACGATTGCTACGACTAGCAGGGTCTAGCAACTCCGAAGTCATTAATTGGTGAGAATTGGCTGCAGAACTGGGGCTGTATCACCAGGTAGAAGTGACTATAATTGGGCTTAAAATCAGCAGCGGTTGCCAGTTAAACTGACCTAATAAGCTGAAAGAGACTTGCAAATAAATTGAGAAGAACGTGCATAACACAGTCAAAACTCCTGCTTTGGGAAGGCTCCAGACTTTGAGTAAACAGCAACTTGCTCCTTCCCCTCCTGCTCTCCCTTATTACCAAGTAGATCTAAAATGTGCCTCCTGCCGCTGCTGTCCCTACCCACTGCGAAAAGCCGAACAACAGAGAACCAGCAGCTTCGCTTCTTTAGAATACGTAAATGATTGTACCACCGAGATGTCCTGTGCTGTGAAGGAAATTGTTAAATATCTGCTTTAATGCTGAGCATTGCTGGAGTGAGAGGGAAGGCTTGAAGGGTGACTTAATTAAGCATTCTCCTTGCTAAGGAGAGGAAGGAGAAAAGCTTTAATAAGGCTGTTCAGTTGGTGTGGGTTCGGGGGGTTTTTTTGTTTGTTTTCCCTCCAGCTCTCTCCTTTTCTAGGATCTTTCTTTTTTCCAGAGGAGTTTCGCGGTTCATGCCTGCGGTAGTACCTGTGATACCTCTCGGGAAGATTGGCAGGCTCTGGTCTCCTCTAGAAACTGTCGGTGGAGAACCGACCGCAGCACCTCTGCTCAGGGACGCCGTGACACGTGTGCTTCCCGGCCAGCTGTACTGGACACACGTCATGGTTTGAAGGCACTGGGAGCGGCTGTGCCCAGACTGGGAGGTCTGGCCTGGGCTTAGAAGTGAAAAGATGGTGTGAAATGGAAAGGAGGGAGATCCGTGTGATATCTCAGTGCCTTCCTGAGCCGGTCCTCAAGGCATGGGTGAAGCGATGGTTCTCCAGCCTCATCAGAGGACGGGCGGGGGGGCCCAGCCTCTCTAAGCCTTAGCGAGTGCCTAAAGCCTGGGGTTCCCCTTGACGTGCTCAGACATGAAGCTCCCGGATCAGGTAGGAGCAGGGTCCTGGCTGCGTTTCTCCTCGCGCTCCTGTCCGCCTGCCTGAGGCCACCCAGCACACTTGCCGTGGAAAGGACAGGCTGAGCCCCCAGGGAATGCCCTGTTATTTCTCAGAGCTTTTGCCAGCAGCAGGAAGATAAAACCTGCTGCTGTTGCAAACAAGTAGAGTTAAAAAGATGCTGGGCTCTTTGAATTCCCCTGATAATACTCAGTTTATCATACAGGTAGGGTTTAAAGAGGATGGTCTATGTGTAAGATGTGAATTTCTTTAAGAAGAAAGTTTTACTTTTGCAGAACATTCAGAGTTCCAGGCCTTCACTGCCAGCAGCAAGGAGACACGTGATTATTTTAAGGTTTTCCCTGAAACATCATTTTTAAAGTCTCCTTTCTCCAGCCCTCGTGTTTAAGTTGTGATAAGCTGTATGAAGCGTAAGTAAAAATGGTTTGTTACCTTGATGAGTAAAAAGGCGAATTGGCTAAACCTACACCCAGGTAGGTAGCGACCAAACCGATTTTGGAGGGGAGCCTGCCGCAGGTGCCTGCGGCTCGTATGCCGGGGACAGCGTGCAGCTTAGTTGTGCTGGTGGCTGGGGCACGGGAGCCCCCGGTGCTGCTTTTGGTCCTCACGTCTGGCCTCACAGAGGGTGGCAAGCAGCTCTCCCCGGGCTTTTGCCAACCCAGGCAGAAGTGGCCTGCCTGGCCACCAGCCCTCTGGTCTGGGGGGCTCCCGACTTCCTCTCTGAACTAGCAGAAGAAATGTCTTTATTTCTCTTAGTCTTAAATCTGGGGATTTTTAAAAGATTGTGCCCTACACAGCAAAACGAAGGGCCCTTTTCCATACTTTACTGTTGTGTGCTTGTTCTAGTCCAGTTTCTCGAAGGAGTGTTGAGGGTGGAGAACTGTAACCGTGCCGGTATGAAGAGTCGTGTGTCCTCTCGGGCTTGGAGGACGTTGCCACCTCCAAAGAGTGAAGGGTGTTTTTCACTGCCTGCTTCTTTCAGAGACGTCTCATCCTGGGCAGACACGCTCAGCGATCTGAATCGCTGTGGGTGGATGTGGGCCAGCGGTGGGCTGGCTGCTGTACCCACGTATCCTGCCCGCACCGGGGTGGGGGTCCCCTGTGTCTTGCTGCTTTGGCACAGTGCTGCACTGAGGACTCTGGTGCTGGGACCAGGAGTCGGAGCCGATAGCGGTCAGAGCGGAGCTGGAGCACAGCAGAAGGAAACTTCAACACACAGTTGCGAAGGAAAAAAAACTTCAGATGATGGTGGCGCAATGCATGCCCTGGTGCCTGACGTCTTCCATGTGGGGATGTTTTGTTTTATTCCACAGACGTTTGAATGAAACTGCAAATTTTGTTTGAATGAAACTGCAAATTTTGTTTGAATGAAACTGCAAATTTTGTTTGAATGAAACTGCAAATTTTGTTTGAATGAAACTGCAAATTTTTAATGCCCTAGACTCCAAGTGAGGTGCTGTCCTGATTACGAGAGGGGCTGGTGCTGCTCAGGGTCCTACGAGACCTGCCAGCGATCTGCTCCAGCAGAGCAAGTGGTGAAACACTGACAAACTTTGCAAGAGTTTAAAATGCTCTGACTGTGCGTCGTGGTAGCTGTGATGATACAGAGGCAGCTGAGGTTAACAAAAAGAGTGCCCAGTGCCCTCAGCAGTGTTCACTGTGGTTTTGGGAAACACTCCTCTCCTTGCGAGCTACCAAGCGCTGTTCCCCAAGTGCAGCCCCATAACGGGGCGTCCTCTCCATCAGCAGCGACACAGAGCAGCTGACGGGGGGGATCGGGGGCTACATCGACGCTTGAACAGCGCAAGGGCCTTGATTGCTGCGTCTGACATCGTGGCAACAGCACTTTGTGAAAAGACGACGTTTATGGTTGTCAGCACCCGGGGGCAGGAGGCACTAAGGACGGCTTCAGCTCGGGGGAATGCTGCTTTGGAAAGGCTTTTTGCTTAAGGCGTGGGGAGTGTCGTGGTGCTGCTGTGAGTTGGGCTGCAGAGTTATTTCCAGTAAGGGTAGACGTGACCTTCACGTGCCTCTCCCCACTACCCGCGCCGCTTTATCGGGGACCTGTTGATTTGACAAAATGCTGAGTATTATTGACATGAAAGTTATCTGAGCTCTTGAAGAAGGACTGGGAGCTGCTGTAAGGATCGGTTTCGGCCCAGACTTGCTGGATGAAGTCCTTTCTGAGTCAGAAGTGCGTGTTGAAGAGTTCATCCTCTCTTTCACCTTCCCATAATTGTCCCTCTTGTGAGACCTCCTGCTCCCTGAACAAGTTGTTTTGTTGCTTTGTCTGGGTGCTGTTTTAAGGGACTCTTAGAAATGCTTGGGAAAGAGCTCTGCTTTCTGTTTTTCCTTTTTTGCTTATGTGTCCTCGTCCTATCGGAGATCTGAGCATACTTGACAGATCCTTCTTCTGTCACCTCAGGTTCAGGATGGTAGTGCATGCCATCAGGATTCAGGGTCTTTGGAGTCGAGACTTGTTAAAAGATCTCTGGAGAATTCATCCTGCCACTGAGCTGTCTGTCAGGCAGTGCTTGAAACTCACTGTGGATCCTTTGTGGAGCTGAGGATCGTGACAAATTGATTTGCCAAAAAAAAAAAAACCCAAACAAACCCATCTTGAGAAAAAAGCCTGTAAGTGCCGATCTTCAGATAGCAATGGAAGTTCGTATAGCTTGATTGTACAAATGAGGAGCAGCACATCTGCTCCTTGCACACCTTCGTCTGTGAATTTGGGTGCCTGGAGCACCCGCGGTGGGGTAGTCCTCGTAGCTGCGAGCCTGAGCCTGTTCAGGCCTTCAGACGCGGGGCATCTCTAAGCGCCTGCGTGCCCGCGTGCCGCCGCGCTCTGAAGATAGGCTTCACAGCCATCTCGGCCGCAAAAGTGAGTCCACTTGAAGCACTAACAGCTGGACATCCCCAAACACCAGGCTGGAGAGAGAAATGAGGATATGGCCGACTGCAGAGTCGCTTCCGTAGGTAGCAGATAAGTGGTACCCCAATTTTCTAAGGCACATCGCAGGCTTGGAGGCAGGCTCTTGGGATGGTGGTACGTAGCATTCCCTCTAATAATTGCCCGGATAAAACCCTGATAGCCTGGCATTTGTAAATAGCTGTTTCTTGGGGCGGATTGCCCAGCGCGTGTTGTTACCGGCCGGCTGACGGCACCCTGGCTGTTGCCCGGCTTTCTCCTCCCATTCAGGGGAGCTGGAGCCTGGGTGTCCCCTGGTGGGGTCCGCGTGGTGTGTCAGAGGAGCCTGTTCACCGCCCGGCAGCGGGGGTTTTTCTCCAGGCCGTCACTTCAGAGTGGCAGTTCCGTACGGCCTTGTCGGGGTTCGAGTGAAGAGCGCTTCAGTTGCCGATGGAGAATGTTTTAGCCCCTGTGCTGATCTGTGCCCCAAACGTGGGCGCGTAACGTCTACTTTTCCAACGCGCTCGTGCAGAGCCGCAGGGTAAGAGGTGTCGTATCCTTCTGACTCCCAAGTCAAAACTTTCCCGACTTTCTTCCCCGTGGTCAGGGAGCGTCCTGTTGAGATTTGACCCTGAGTGTTGCAAGGAAGGCACTTTGCGTCCCATAGCGAACGCATGGATGCTCCGCTTCTCTCAAAGTCTCCTTAAGGCCTTTCCCTGGGATGTAAGAGCCAGGCCAGCTTTCCAGGCTGCTCTCTACGAAGCTGACGACTTGATTGCTTCTCTTGAGGAACTCACGGGGGTTATCTCAGCGCTGCTGCTTCAGAGCTTGGCTTCAGCGAGGGCCGAACTGGCAGGAGCTGTGCTCGAAGTGCCTGCTGCTTACTTTCTGATCTCCTCGTGCTCCGGGGAAAACTTCCTCTGCTGTGTTTGGTGCCTACATGGCACTTGCCTGTAGCCCTGCTAGAGGTGGAGGCCGGAAAGGGGAGCTGGGGAAAAGGGAGCAACAGATCTTCATGCAAGAAAGCAGCTTAAAGTAATTTTAAAGCCTTTGTTAACCATTAACTGTTAATTACGGCTTTAATGCAGAGTAAAGGTGACTGCGATTATAAATGACCTGCGACCTGGCATGTTGCTTACTGTAAACCGATGAGCGACTGCCTCGTCTTTCTGCAGCATGAATTGAAATAGCTGGTACCGACAGACTTCTGCCTGAACTTCAAAGCGAGCTGTGCCTTGCTGGTTTGCGCGGCTGAGTTGCTGCCAACCTGCTGTTGAGGGAAGGAAACAAATATTGGAGCGGAGTCCTGGCTGGAGCGTGCTGTTCTACCTGCAGGAGCAGCGAACGCTTTGAACGCTATCCAGCTCTCTGCGTCTTCAGGGCCGCGTGTTTCCCCTCCGCTTCTCTTTTGATTGTGTAGCCATTAGGTGGAAATGAAAGAGATGAACTGATCAAACGCTCCTTGAAATGGCTTTAGGGTTTCGGTTTGAATATTTTTTTTAATTAGCTCCATGTAAAGACTTTATTACTTCAAATAGCAGCCGTGAAACCAGGAGACTTACGGTTTGATCCTTTGTTTTTATGGCGCACAAGAAGTCTCAGTAGCTGTAGGTTTAAAACCCAGCTAGACACCCCAAACCACAACTAACAGCCAGTGGAAACATCAAGCGATTATCTCTTAAGGATGCCTATCAGGGACACATAAAAGGCAGTGCTGCGTGGGGATAGTATGAGACTGACAAGTAGCAGAGCAGAAGTCGGTTGGGCTTTAACGGGAGCAAAGATGCTTTTCTCTAATAATGTGCAGAACGCTGCAGCACATCAAGTGTAACGACTTTTTTTTTTTCCACTGTAGAAACCTTTTTTCCTTGTCCTAGTTGCTGGAACTTTGTGCTGTGAACTGGAGAAATGATTTAAGCATTTCTATCTCTGATTCATTTTCAAAGGGAAGAGATCGGCTGAAGTGTCCTCCAGTAGTTTCCCTTCTTCAGAAGCTTCCTCTGCCCCTTCTCCTGGTCAGAGGGGACAGGCGAAAACGCGGCCAGCCTGAATATCTTGTGTTACAGGGAACCCCGTTAACCCCCAGTTTTGGAAGGTTTGGCAATAACAGGAGACCTGTTGAATGAGACTGTAACGTGGGATTTGGTGAGTCTGGGTGAACCAGGACAGTGGCTCTGCACTGACTTGTTACTGTGAATCCTAGGTTGTGCTGGGCTACGAGTCTTTACTGGTCTGCTTCTGGCAACCTTGAAAGTTGCTCGACTGTTTTGTGCTTTTATTATCCCAAACTTTAATTTGGGGCAGCCCTTGAGAGAGGCACACTGTCCTCATTCAGACTGATAGTTTTCTGGCAGGGTGGCACGTGAGTCACGGGGTTTGTGTGGCCCTGAGCGTACCGACCGAATAAAACCCGGCTTCTTCAGGCTCATCGGAGGAATATGAGTAATCTGACCGCCCTCCTAGCTAGCCCTGCTCTGAGCAGGAGACTGGACCAGAGACCTGCTGATGTTCCTTGCAGCCCTAATTATCCTGTGATCCTGTGGTGCCTTTCAAGGATATATAATGAGTGAGGTGTGTATTTTCAGCATCATGTGATGCTTCATCTTCTCATCCTTTAGTCTGTAAAGCATCTGTCTTCCTCACAATTACAGCTTTTTTTTTTTTTTTTTTCCGCCTTCTGGTTAGCAGTCTGTAAGTTGATATCCTCCAAGGAGCAGGCTTCCCCATTTTGCTACTGGTAATTTGATTTATGCTTGCAGAGATCTCCCCTGCAGCCGAGCCGGCTGAGCAAGCTGTGGTGGCTACAGCTGCAGAAAGAGTAGCAAAAATTGGTTTGAGCTCCTGGTATTCTTGAGCCGAGAGAAGATAGTGTATCTTTTGAGCGTACCTCCTTTGATCCTCAGAACTCCTGTGGGATACCGATAATGGGTTATCTTGTGGAAAGATTTCCAAGGATTTTTCTGATTATTTTTTTTCTTTTTTTTTTTTTCCCTTTTGCCGTTCACCCTGTGGATGACGGAGAGACGAGGCTGACTTTTCAGCAGTGTTTCGGTGCCATCTGCACTCTGACAACATCAGGGGACGTACCCTCTGTATCAGTATTCTTCCGCTGAGTATCTCAGAGGTGCCAGTTGCAGCAGCATCGTGAGCAGCAGGATGTTGAAATATGTAACGGGCACATCAGAAAGCAGCACTGAGTGTGTGCTGAGTGTGTTTTATCCCAGGTGCTTCACGGCTTTGGGAACAAGAGGGAACTCCACATTACACTTGCATGCCCCACAGCTCCACGGCAGATCTTGCAGTGTTTGATCAGCACTTGAAAACCAACTCCCAACGGCTTGCGAGGGCCGGGGGAGAGAAGGAGCTGGTTCTGTCTGCAGGTGGAAGCAGAGGGAAAGCTTGGGAGAGGTGCTGGAGGAGCAGGCGAGCTGTTGGCAGCAAGGTTGGTGTAGCTGTGTAGAAGGTGAGGCAGGTGATCCAAGTCCTGATCCATGACCCAAGAGATGCCCCTTTGAGAGGGGAAGATGGGGAAAATCACAGCTGAGAAAGTGTTCTGGTTTATATCCAGAGAAAACTCGCCCTTTGCCTGGATACTGGTCTCCTAGTGAAGCTCTTGTGACCTAAGGAAGGGGAAGGATGGGGTGGGGGCTGCAGATGAGAGAAAGAGGCTTTGCTGGGTACGGAACCTGTCACCTTCTCTGTGCTGGGACTCCAGGACTGGTGAGGACCCAACTGCAAGTGAGAACTATGGGGCGGGGGGAGCTAACAAAGAACAAAATGTTGGGGGTACGGTGTCCAGTTCCGGTGACGTGGTGGTGTGGCCAGGCCTCTCGGTGGTTGTGCCCTGCAGACGGGGGATGTGGGCAAGGGGGGAGATGGGAGCAAGTAAGTATGGTGGGAAGCTATAGAAATCTTGGATGATGGTGAATCTTCTAGGAGACACAGGACTGATCTCCCAAAGGCGGTAAGTATCCAGGCACTGGGTTTCCCGGAACAGGGTTGGAAAAGCACAAGCGATGAGTAGCATGGATGACCCTGCAGAGGAAGGCGTGTGGTCTGAAGGACGCCCTTCGGCGTTTCTCTGGGGTGAACTTGCTGGTTTTGAGTTCTTGTCGCTTAATACGCAGTTTCCTCCAAGTCCTACGTGAGGAAGTTGACTGAATTTTATGGGGATTTCACTGCGGCCCTTCCACTTGTGCTAATCTGCAAAATTCTGGGTGACTCTCTCAGGGCTGCTGTAGACGTGTGCTGGTAACGATTGACCTTTTTACTGCTAAAATGGAATAAAACGTACAGGTGATCCCTGTGGGAACACTGACTGTGGTATTTTGTTTTCCTAGGACCTTGCCAGCTGACGAAAAGAGCGATTCTTGGACAGGAGAACCTACCTCTGGGCATGTGTTGATCTCTGCGTTGCACCTGTGTTTTGGGAAAAGGAGCAAGAGCACTGCCTTGTTTTGGGAGCATGGAGTTGGAGGTTCTGCATTTCATACAAGGCCCAGTTCTCCTGAAGTTGGTTTTGTTTGCCATGTTCTGAAGCTGTTTCCAGCAGAAGCAAGTCCTGCTGTAGGAGAGGAGGAGGAGGAGGAGGAGTGCCCTCTTCTCGTGTGCACACTGTTTGAAGAAAACTCCTGACATCCTTGCAGGTTCTGGGCTGCTTTTAGGGAACCTGTAAATGGGAGTAAGATGCCATGGAGTTTTGTCTTGTTTATACAGGTTGTTCTTTGAAAAATTATGGTTCATATTGTTTTTGTTCCGAGAAAAGAAACCAACCTGAGAACTAACGCTGGCAAGACCCGTGCAAATTTATTGTGCTAGAGTGATTAATGTCTGTCTTTCAGTGCAAGGAGCTGGAATTTGGAAATAGGATCTGGTTTGTTGCTGTATAGCTAGCTCCCTTCTTGGGCAACAGCATGTTATGCTCTTTGTTTTGGCTGAACATTGCTGTGAATGTTGATACTAAATTTCAAATTCCTTAAGAATGCCATCTTTATCCCCTACAATATTGCTGACTCCTCTAGCTTCAATAAATGGTTTCCTTTTGGAGCAAAATCTGCTGTGTACTCCTGTGTTTCTCTGAACACACATCTTGGTGTGGCTGAGGCTTGAGAAGTACAAAGCCAAATGCTGCTTGGTGAGACAGTGGCAGGTAAATGTAAAACTAGCAAGAAGCCATGGAGGAGGGGGAACCTAGTAACATGAAACGGTGTTCTCATGGTATTTGTCCTGCCCGTGTTGGACCAGGATGGATAATGTCTTCTAAACATGATTCAGTGCCATGTTGATTTGCCGGGCAGGGAAGGTTGCCTGTGGTCACCAGTGTGCTCCAAGGTGGCCCCTTGCCAGGAGAGAAGTGTCTGAAGTGTTCTTGTTCTGCCAGCGTCTTTATGGCTTTTGGATTCCTTACCACCACGCTCTGACAGTGTCTTAAAATAAAATGCCCTCTTGGTAGGATGTCGTGAAGAGGAGGGGAAAAAATGTTTAGGAAAGCTTTGGGTTGGCAGCACCTTGCCAGCACGCTTCTGGACGCTGCTGCCTGTCTACTTGTTCTGGTCCTCTCTGCTTCTGGAGAGGGGGTGGCTTGGCCTCCGAGAGGAGGTCAAATCCTGCTGCACTACTTAATTTGAAGAAAAGAGACCTGAAAGGAGTGCAGGCTTTGGGTTTTGTCATCTGTCCCCTAAGAGCAATCCCGTCATTAGGTTTTTTTTCCCCAGATCTGTTTCTTTCCAGCAGACTCCAAGATCCTTTCTGATGATCGGAAAGGAAGAAATGGAGTTACGTGATACTAATTCTTTTACTTGTACGCTGCGATGCTTCGTCCTGATGAATAACGTGCAGCAATAATACGCACCTGGAAAGCAAATGTTGCGTGGAAGGTCATCAGTGAGACTTAACTGAGCTGAGTGGGCAACTTAAATCTCTTCCCTTGTTTAAAGGACCACAGGCCTGGGCTCTTGCTTGTCCAACGGCCGGCTCCTTGGCCTTGGACCTCCACGGCTATCGCGGCCAGGGTGTCCCAGCTGTCCTGCCACAGGCAGCCCTGTCCCTCTGCTTGGATTGCCCTTTTCAGGAGGGTCCTCACGGGGCTGGTGGTGAGGGGAGGTGGGTGTCTGGCCGAGTCCCCTTTCCCGGGTCGACGCTAGATGGCAATGCCTCCCTCGGAATGCTTCGCCAAAGGCAACTGGTTTGGGGGTCGTTCCTGATGGGGTTTAAATCTGGATATCGGCCTTTTTCTGTACAAATTGTTCCGATAACTTCCTTTGATCGGAAGCTGATGCTTCTTCCATACAAGAAGCGGAGAACTTTGTGCTCCCTAACTGTTGGGATAACGTATGTCCGAAGATGTAAACGTGGCCGAGTTTTCCGGCCGGAGACGGCTGTGCCGCTCCAGGAGCTCCCTCAGGCTCCGCTCTGATGCGGGCGCGCAGCGTTTCTCTGACGGCCCTTGGGTGCTGGGCTTGGGTCTGCAAATGGAAACTTGGCGCGTCCCCGTCCATGGATGACCTTGCCAAGGCAGGACCTCCCGCTCTCCAAATTACATGGACAAAACGCGTTGTGGAAGGCGTTGCTCCTGCGAAATCTGAAATGTAGAAGTATGTGTCGGCAGGGTGGCTCGCTGTGGCACGGGAAGGAGCTTCGTCAGTCTCTGGAAGGTCCGTGGGTGCACGCTGTGGGAACGGCAACTGCCCTTCCCTGAGCTGTGGCCCAGGCTGGTAACTTGTGTTTGACCTGGAGTCGGTCTCCAGGTTGATGGCCAGCTTACTGGTGTGGGAGAGACTTCCCGTGGTTGACTAGACTTCGCTGAAGTGCATTTTTCCATTTTTTTCTTTACTAAATAATGGCTAAAAATTACTCCTGACTTTTTTTTTTATTATTATTATTATTAAAGGAAGAAATACGAACTTTCAGCTTCTGGGCAAAATCAAAGATGTGTTTGGATCTTGACTTGGCATTGAAACAGAAATACAAGTCCTTGAGCAAAACAGACAAAAATGTCTACAGAGAATCACACTTTGTGATCGTTAATCAAAAAACACAGGCCTTTGAGAAGTTTGCTACTGGAATTTTTATTTTTGGCCAAAATGCCTCAGCCTACCTGCCCCCCCCCCCATTAAACAGTTAGACAAACATCTTCAGCGCATTCCCTGTAGAAATTGTTCCAAAGGTTGGTTACAGCTCAAAAGCGGTCTTGTGTTTCCAGTTTGGGTTTATCAAATGTCAACGTGCAGCTTCTGAGCTTTGCTGAGTGTTTGCTCAATTAAAATATTATCTGATACCATACGATGTTTTCCCGGCGCGGGTGTTTGACCAAATCCTGAGCTGCTGCGGACCCTCAGCCCATCGCTCCAGCTCCTTGGGCTGCAGACAGAGGTGTTCGGGGCCTCCTGCCGCCCTCCATGTCCCCTGTGCTGGCGGCAGAGCCAGCCTCAGGGATCAGGACCCCGGTGACACTGGAGCCCCTCGCCTCCGCCGGGCACCCCATGCCCCCCACGCAGGGACAGCCCGGCACGGGGGGGGGCTCCCCCCTTTTTACTGCCTACGGCTGGCTCCGAAAGTCAGCGGAGTGGAAACCCCCTCGGTGCTGCCAGCCACGGCTGGGCCCAACCGGGCTCCAAACGCACCGGCCCCGGCGTGCTCCGCTCCCCTGCCCCCTCGTTTGTGTTGGCACGGGCCGGCGAACGAACCCGGTTTAATTGGCAGTTGTGTTTGTGGCCAGGGTGTTATGAAAAGGTTTTCTGTCTCCCTCTGTAAGTTACCCTGAATATGTTTTCACTCTTAATATAATATTCACTTCATTATTAGCTGAAAGAGGCTCTTTTCAGAGAGGGTTGGTTGTTTTTTTTTTTTTCCCCCCCCCTTCTTCCAAAAATATATTAAACAGCCCCTTCATGCGGTGCTGTGCTGAGGGCCGGGATTGTCTGCCGGAGAGGAAGTCAGAAACCCGACGGTAAATGGGATTTACACAGAAATTCCTTTCTTCCCCAGCACCCCAGCGTGCCGGCGGCACTGGCTGCGGCGGCCCGGCAGTGCCCAGCGTGAGCGGCTGCGGGTGATGGAGGCGGCCGTTGCTTAAGGGACAATCGGGGGGTACTCTCGCTGTCCCCCCCCCTGTCACCAAGGGGCCTTCACCCCCGCCCGGCAGAGCAGAGGCTCCCCAGGGGCTCCCAGCACCCTGGGTTGGTGTTTCCGGATGCAAACTCCTCCGGCAGCGTCGGGGCCGGCCGCGGGGAAGCCTGCGTGCGCTGCACCAGCTGCTCGGCATTCGGCAGCGAAGGTGTTGGGAGTTTGTTCTCTGTTGGGTGGGTTTTGGGGCATCAGAGGCAGCTGGACCCCCATGTTGTCACCTTGCTGTGCCGCTGCTCTTCTGGGCTTTGCAAAATCCGTAAGGTTTTGTCTTCAGCTTTGGGAAGAGCCCTGTGAGCTGCGGGAGCGGAGGGGCTGTTCCTGGGGATCACACCCAGAGCATCCAGCCAGGCTCAGCCCTGCTGGCCCTGGGGAAACGGCTCTGCTTCCCCCTTGCCTGAGCTCTGGAAGGGTACCCGCAACCCAGGAAAGCTCTTTCTTTTTGCTGGTTTGACACGTTTGGATGGTTTTCCATGGCCGCAGCCCCTGAGCCGCGCAGGGGTGTGGGGTGGCAGCGGCCGTGCAGCCCCTGGTTGCTCTCTCTCGCTGGGGTGTCCTCAGCCTGGCCCAGCCGGGGCGATCCTGGGGCTGGGTCAGGCTGGTGCTGCCCTTCGGCTCGTGCCGTCGCTGCAGCCCCGGCTCCGGGAGCTGCTGGGGCGGCCCAGAGGCAGCGGGTCACAGCGGGGCGGGAGGGGGAAGTGACTGGCTGGGCCGGGCAGAAGGGACCCATTGGGCTGGTACTTGTGCTGCTGAGGGGTGCTGGGATCCCTCGGGATTCCGGATCCGTGCTTCATCCCTTGAGGAGCTGCCGTGAAAACCCAGAGGATCCTGGAGCACGTTTTCCTTTTCCCTGAAAGCAGCATAAATACAAATCCCCCGCCTTGGCAGGGCAGGCGGCAGCGGGACGCCTTCCTCCTGCTCCGCTGCCACCATTCCTCCCCATCCTGCGAAACACATTAGGGCCCGTGCCGTGCGCTGATGAGTATTCAAGACCTGGCCCTAATTGGGAACAATTAGCAGTTGTTTCAGTTAACGCATGTCTGTTTGCTGTGGCTCCCAGGGCTGAGCGCTGTCTGACAGCTGACACGAGCATTCCCATCCGGAGCAGGGACCGTGGCCAAGGGAGCTCCCTATGGATGATGCAGCTCGCCGTTAAAGATGCTCTTGGGAGAAGTCTAGCTCGTGTGGGACTGAGCATCCCCAACCCCTCACCCGGCCCTGCTTCTCCCTCTCCAGGCTGGGGGCCATCCCCAGCGCCGATGGGAGCAGGTCCCTGCTCCGTGCTTGCTCAGGTGGAGAGAGGCCACGGAAACGCTGCTGGAGCTGGACCCGGCTGATGCTACGCCGGACCCTTGGCACCCCTCCTCCCTCCCAAGTTCCCGTCACAGCTCTGCCAGGCAGGAGTTTACGCCACACAAGATGCTGCTCTGGGTCGACCAGATGCTGAGGACCTTAGCTCGGGGGGGGAAGGGTGGGAGAGCGTGTTTGGGGCAGTGGGAAACTCACTCCCTGGTTGTTGCCCTGTGCCGTGGTCTGTGGGGCAGCCCCCCAGCCCAGCTCCCCAAATGACGGGGGTTCTGGTCCCCTGCCACAGAGCGGGGCTGCCCTCGCCCTCCCCGGCACCGGCTGGGAAGTGGGAGCTCTCTGATCTTCCTGGACTTCTTTTTTTTCCAGCTTTTGGGAACAGGTAAATCAGATTAGAGCTGTTTTTCCAGGGTCTTACAAGTCTGTCCCCCCCTTCCCACGCACACCTCGTGTCCAGTGTACCCCAGTGTCTCCCCTGCCTCTCCACCAGTGAGGAGCATCCTCTTGCATAAAGCCAGACAGGAACTGCATCTGGCAGACCAGGGGGGATCCGGAGAAGGTAGGAGGGAAGGATGTGGAGGGATGCGGGCAAAAGGAGACTCCAAATTTGCTTTAAAATAGGACGGAAAGCTGAGGGTGGGATCCTGACCCAGCTGGGGAGTGAGAAGTGCTGGGTGCGCTGCCCAGCGTGGTGGGAGAGGGCGATTCCCAGCTCTGCCCCTCGCGGCGAGGCTGGAGGGGAGAGACGCTGGTGCTTCCCCGGCCTCTGGCGCACCAGGGACGCTGCCGGTGGAGGTTGCGGAGGCTGGAGCCGATGTACGGACCTGGGCTTGGAGCCACGCAGGGAAGGATGGATTGGGGAACCACAGGGCCTTCCCCAGCAGCACCGAGCCTTCGTTCCTCAGTGCTCTCACCCTTGGAGCTCTGGCTGCTCCAGGAAACCCTCGGGGAGCCCCAAAACCGGCTCTCTGCAGCTCGGGGGGCTCCGGGTCCTGCCGGGGGACTGCGGCACGGGGGTGGTGGGTGTCCCGGCTGGGGTGGGACACCAGAGGTGCCAGGAGCTGGGCACCCCGTGGTCGGTGAGAGGAAGGGGCTGAGGAGGAGAAAGGTGGCCCAGCTGCCGGGGACTGGCCTGGTTTTCCATGGCCTCACATTTTCCTTTTTTTTTTGCAGTGAGGGCGGAAAATGCGGCAGCCAGGAGGGGAGAGAGGGCGGGAGGGGAGGCGAGCAGGGACGGGAGGAAGGATTTGCTTTGCCAGGACATTTGGGATGTTACTTCCCACCAGGACAGAGTACGTGCTCTGCCAGACAGTGGAGGGGGATGTGGACAACAAACCCCCCCAGCTTTGGGGAGCATCCCCTCCCAGGGTGGCTCGGGACGGGGTTTGGTGGGAGGCAGGGCAGCACCACAGGCAGAGAGCTGCCCTGCCTGCCTGGCTCCCACGGGATGGGCTGGCAGCCCCCCGGGGCTCACGTGGGCTGGGGATGCTCGTCCGGTGCTGGGGGACCCCCAGGCCAGGGAGCTCAGGACGGGGCTCAGGTTTGCTGCCGCGCCGCAGCTCTGTGTCGTGCATCTCAGCGAGAACAAGCCGGGGCAGCCACCCTTTTGCCACCCGAGGCCGTCCGTCTTGTCATGCAGCCATCCAAAATCCTGCTGGGGCACGTCCCTGCTGCTCCTGGGGGGCTGCAGCAAACCCGGTGTTACCAGGAGCCATGAGCTGGCTGCAGAGTGGCTTGAACCCACTGGAGAGGGCAGCCGGTTTCTGCCCTCGGCGCTGCCGGCACAACTTGCCCGGTGCGATGGGATGTGGCGGTTCCCTCCAGCCAGTCTCTGCTGCGTACCTGGAGGCATGTTTGTTTTCCAGTCCTGGATTTTGGACGTACCGAGGGCTGACAGGGCCTGCCGGCTCTGCCTGCCGTCACCAGCTCCCTGCCCTTGGTTCTTTGCCCGTTGGACAAGACAAAAAGATTAGGGATGGAAGGGGAAAAAGGTAACTCGGGGTACCCCAGGACAAGGCAGAGGGCAGGACCGCACAGGTTGAAGGTCAGGGGTAGAGACTCAGCTCAGTTTTCATTCTCCACAAGTACTCGGATGGAGTCCCCTTGCCAGGATCTTTCAGCAGTGCAAGGGATCGCTCTGTCTTCAACCCTTTCGTTCCTTCCTCTCCCCTCCTGTCCCAGCCCTGCAGAGCTGTGGTCCCAGCTGGGCAGCGGCTCTCCTGCCTTCACTGTGTCCAGCAGAAGCGAGCATTTCACACCGGGCTGGGGAGGTCCACCAGCACCCATGGGGGTGGTCTGGCACCGCTCTGGGATGAGAAGTCCTCTCCAGATGTTGACCTCCGCAATAACAGCGAGCGAGCCTTTGCCCTTCGCCATCTCCAGCGACCCGACACGTGCCCGGAGGGTTGGTGTCGTTTGCAGGGGCAGGAGAGGGTCCGGCTGGGGCTGAGGACAGAGCAGCGCCGTCCCCCAGCCCACCCCAGCACTGTGCAGGGGGGGTGGTGGTGGGTGACCCACCTCAGACTTGGTGACACATCAGAAAAGCACCTTTTCTTAGCCCAGGACTCATGCCCGATGGCGGGCGTTGCCAGCTGGGGCGAGAGCCTTTGCTGCGGTCGCCTGACCTTTAAAGAAAGGTGGTAGGAGAGATGGAGGGAGCAGAAATCCCTGAAAGGTTATTTGTTTCTCACAAACTATATTTAGGCGCCATCGGCAAAACCCAGAAGTGCTGAGTTCTGCTAAATAAATATGGGAGCTTTGTGTTTTTTTCCCCCCGAGGAGAACAGGATTAGTAAGTGAAGGGTAAACAGTATTTTTGTTTGACATACCTGAGGGTTTCCATTCCAAGTTGCCGTCTTGAGCTCTCGATGCCGTGATGCCAATGATGGACCTAAAGCAGCACTGCCCCATCTTGTGAAAATATTTTTTGGAAAAGGAGGCAGCCGGCTTACCCACCATGGCACTGCTTGGTTTTGGTTAAACTTTGCATTCTTGAGTCTTTTCATAAAAGTTTGCAAATCAGGATGTTTTTAAGCTGGAAGTAGGACCCGCTGGTGCCACTCCAGTAGCAAAGTCCATCCCCAGTGGGAAGCACGGCCCCGGGCTCCCTGCCTGCCTGCACCCATCAGGGCTGCCCTGGAGGGATGGGTGCCCAGGCGGCCGTGGAGGTCAGGTGGTGCTTGGCGGGTCCAAGCGGGGCTGCAGGGGATGGTGAGGAGGTCGCCTCGCTGTCTGGAACATGCTTGGGTCATCTTGGGTTTAATTCTTTGCTGGTTTGGATTCCCTGTGCCTGAACCCCGTCTCCCCCAGGGTTCAGGTCTGGACTTTCCGGTGGAGGGTTTGTGGGTGGGAAGTGGGGCTGCAGGTGGGTGCCGGGCAGGCGAGGGGCGTTTGGTGGTCACTCAGGGGTGTAAGAGCCCATCTGACCATCCGGGCACGATGAGGAGCAGAGTGATCCATGAGGAAACATCGGTTCGGACGTGAAGTCCAAAGCCTGAGGTGGTGGGAAGCAACGGGGCAGAAGGACTCCGGGTTCATCTTGAGTAGAGCAGAAAATCTGTTGCCCCATAGTCATCAAAATTCAATGTCCCTCGAGCTGGCTCTGCCAGGACTTCAGCGTCTGTCCCACGCAGAAATAAGGCACCGGGGTAATTCAGGTCCTTATTGCAGCAGCTTGTCTGCAGGAACTCTTCTCCAGAGAGGGCCAAGTGGAGGTTGCACAACAGTGGCACCTTGGTAAGAAGATTAGAGATATGGCTGAATAATTTTCCCCCGGAGCTGCGTCTCTGGCCAGGTTAGAGATGATGGTCTCATAGCATGCTTCACATGGAGAGGAGAAGATGAAGGAGGTAGTCAAGAAGGAACCAGGTCAGGGAGGAGGAGGATGGTACCAGATGGTTTGCAAAGAGCAAGAAGTGACCCCACCTTGGGTAAGAACCATCAGAAAGAGGATTGTCACTTGAACATGGACTGACTGGGGCCTGGGAAGAGAAGAAGAAATACAATATGGCGTTTCCCAGTGCTGATGAACTCTGTCCAGTAACAGGGAAGAGGACAGTGAGATCTCAGGTACGTGCAAATACTCAACCCGAATTTGCAAAGACAGGAGAGCTTCAGTCTGGGCTGCTCCCGCCTGCTCACTGCTCTTGGTCCAAACCTTGCTGAAGAACTTGAATCCAACCCAACCCAAAAGCACTGGAAGTGCTGAACTTCTTCCTGGACCACCCTGATGAGTCCGCGCAGCTTGGAGGAAGGTGTCTACATCCAGCTACCACAGCTGAGCTGAACTTCGCAACTAGCACAAGGAGGACTATGACCGCAGCCCCACCAGCATTGCCAGCACACGGGGCTGGCGGGAGGTCACCCGTTGGGCACCCAAGGGAGGTTGCAGGGTGACAGTGCCTTGAGGTTGCACTGGAGACCTTTGATGATTTGACTTAGCAACTGAAAGGGCAGCCTGGACCATTCAATATTAAGTTAAAGCCATCTCCAGCATGTTCCAGTCTTTGCAGCCATCTCTGGTCCTGGGACAGCACGGCGTGGGCTTGGGCTTGATTCTGTAGGGGTGCTCCTGCTTCTCGGGGGGGTGCTTTGACTGTGCCCCAGCCAACGCACAGCCCCACCATTCTGCCCGTGAGCCCACACCAGCTTGAACTGGTGCAGATGTGCTCGATGCGGTTGGCCCCTGGCACCATTTAGAGGTGGCAGAGCAACACGGGAGCCGTGCACAAGAGCGGGGTGGGGATGCAGGAGCTTTCTGCCAGGCAATGAGCGTGTGCAGCAGTGGCCTTGCCAGTGGAAGGGCTTGAGGGTGCTCCCACGCTTTCCAAATTGCCTGGGAGAAGTTTTCTGCTCCAGCCAAGTAGCGGTGCTGGTGGCCAGGGTCCATGCCTGGCACGGCAAGCCCCTTTGCAGCGGCCCCGGGGCTGTGGAGCTGCCTCCTGGATTGCATTTGCTGGGATTTCAGCTGCTCCTTGGAGAGACACGAGGTGCTCGGCACAGACCGGGGGAGCACGGACATCCCGGGGGGCTCAGCGGCCGCGGGGCATCCCGGGACCCCCTACCCCCTCCCGGGTTGCTCCCAGCCCTGGTGCTGCAGGGCTCAGCCCCAGCCCACGTCCTGCCTGGCTCCAGGCTGCCCCGCGGTTCTCCCCTTCTCCACTGGATCGTATTTATTTATTTATACGGTGAATGTAATAAAACTCCAGCAGGAAACGGAGGCGATTCCCTGCCATTCCCCGCAAGCCGGCCCTGGGCTGGGGCGAACAAGGAGGCGCATTGTGCAGCGCAGACCTGCCTGCCAGCGCCGAGCCGCGCGCGGGGCCGAGGGGCGAAGAAAGGGCCGTGTGTGTCTGCGCCTGCACCGGGACCCAGCGCCGACACCCGCCTGCTGGCAGCGGGCAGCTCGGCGGCACCGCGGGATGGTGCTGGGGAAGAAGCTTCATTTGGGGGGGAAAGTGGGGCTGGGGATGAAAGGGCTTCTGTGCTGGCTTGGGCTGTCACCTGGGGGCACCTCAGAGACGGCTCCCAGCACAAGGCACCTCCTCTGCCCACCCTTTGCCCTGCCAGGAAACAGGGGGTGGGTGCTGGAGGTCGGCCGGGGGGCAGGCGGTCACCCCATGGCCCAGCCTGGTGGCTGCATGACCCAGGGCAGAGCCAGCTGGGAGGGAGCTCCACAGCAGCTGCCACAAACTGCAGCTGCTGACATCAGTAGGGTTCAGAGTGAACACCAGCTGCCAAGGCTCACCTGGGTCCTGTCCTCCCCCCAGAGGGGGGTGAGGTGGCTGAGGGCAGGACACGGCTCAGTCCA